>CATIWJ010057361.1:0-21942 GCA_949640765.1 Croton laevigatus | reverse complement strand
GTGAGATAAGGATATGATGCATCATATACCAAGCAGTACTGCAATATTTTGAACAGATTGAATCTTGATACAGAATAAATTTTGATACAGATTATATTGAATTTTGAATTTTGAATTTTGAATACGGCCGTTTGAATTGAAAAATAGAACTCAGAATATGTGTGGGAATACCATGCCATACAGAAATACAGATAGAGACTTTATCCATGTGTTCATCTAAATACCTAGTAGAGCTAACTTATTGACAAATAAAGTATGGAATTAATTTATTCGATTCTTTCAATTATTTATGTTATGATAATATGGATGAAATTTATTCTTGTGATTTATTATGAAATGTTATTTAAATGGTTTAAATTTATTCTTTTATTACTGTTGAATTTTAAATTATTATTGCTTTTCAATAGTTAAAGTATCCACTGGGCGTAATTGCTCAGCGAGTTAAATGTTTTAACTCGTAGGTATTTGCGAAGGAAAGTAGATTCACGGATCGTGTAGAAAAGTCAACCGTCAGCCAGCTTTGAAGATAATATACGGGTATATCCCTATTATAAATAAGGATTAGATGGCATGTACTATAACTTTAATATGTTGAGTAAAACTTAATACTCTCGTATGTGTATAAATGATGTGTGTATTTGACATTTGGTTTATTTAATAAATATGAACCTTTGTGAGAATAAATAATGTACTTTAGGTATTTGTAGAGTTTGTTACTGTGCAAGTGGATTCTGTCAAAGGAGTCTGGAACTTAAGTAGTCCGTTGTGACTCTCCAGTCTTTCCTGGGAATCTATCTTGGAATGGTGTTCTGTCTTTGGCAACTCCTTTGAGGACTTACCTGGGAACTACCGAATCAGTTAACTCTCGACAAGTATTAGTAAATAACTTGAATTTAAAAAAAAAAAAAAATAAGATAGACAGAAGTAGCCCTCTTATGGCTTTACTACGGTAGATCTATAAGGGGCGCTACAAAGAAAGGTACAAAAACCTATTGTGGAACGTCTTGTAGTGGGGCAACCAGCCCAATCTACATCAGAGAACGCACAAAGATCAAGTGTAGCATCACCAGTCAAATGCAAACCTAATGTGATAGAACCTTTAATATAACACAAAATATGCCAAACCATCTTCATATGAGCAACAGTGGGTGACTGCATAAATTGAGAAACATAATTTACACTAAAAGAAATATTAGGTTGCGTAAGAGTCAAATATTTAAGGCATCAACAATACTACGGTAGAATGTAGGATTAAAAAATGAAGTAGTATCACTAAGACCCTTGGTTTTAGACTCCATTGGCGCACTCATGGGTTTACAGTCAAGCATTTAAGCTTTGTCCAAAATGGTATGAGCATAGTGCATCTGAGAAAGATAGAGAGTGTTAGTATGACGTTGAATTTCGATGCCAAGGAAATGGTGTATCGGTCCAAGATCTTTCATAACAAATTTACAGTGCAATAGTGTAATGAAATCAACTAACAATGTGGAATTAGAACTTGTTAAAAGCATATCATCAACGTAGAGAAATAATATTAATGTGCCAAGAGATAAGTGCAATATAAATAGCAACATGTCAGCTAAGCTACAAAAAAAGCCATGTTTAAGCAAAAAAGAACTAAAGCGATCAAACAAGCTTGTGGACATTGTTTAAGGCCATAAAATCCATTGTTAAGTTTACAAACATGAGATGGAAATTTAGGATTATGCATACTTGGGGGTTGCTCCATATAAATATTCTCATGTATATAGCTATGGATAAAAGCATTTTTCACATCAAGTTGTCGAATATCCCATTTGTGAAATAGAGCTAGGTTAAGGACTGATCGAATGGTACCTAGTTTGATAACAGGCAAAAAGTTTCAACATAATCTATATCGTCTACCTGATAATAGCCTTTGGCTACAAGACGTCCTTTTAATCGATCAAGAGTACCATTTGCCTGTAATTTAGCTTTGATTCATTTGAGATGTGTGAGGTACTAAGGTCCATGTGTGATTCTAAGCAAAGGCATCAAGTTCATCAAGCATGGCTTGTTGCCACCCATCATGTTGAAGAGCAGATATGACAATCCATGGCTCTTTGGGTATATGCCCACATTCAAAGAGTAAAGCATAGCGAGGATTGGGTTTAGAAATACCATGTTTTGCCTTTGTAACCATATGATAAGATGTCGTTTGAACCTGTTCAGAAGAAGAAAAAGCATTAGAATCAATATGTAAATGAGTTGAAGGCATCATATTATCAATAATATGGTGAGACGTGGTTGGAGTCAAAGAGGAATATGGAGATGGGCAAAGAGGAGTACATAAAGTGTTGTTATTTGAAGGTGATTTAGGTGACATATGAGTAGTGGTGTGGTCTGACTCAGTTAGATGAGAATCATAGAGGGGAAGTGGAATATTGATGTGATTTTTTGAGGAAAAAGACAGAGGTGGTGAAGTAGAAGATGAGGAATCAGATGAGGGATCTAGAAAATATGTAATATAGGCACTTGAAGATGACAAGGATCCCCTAGTTTTGCAGGGGAACATATGTTTATCAAACATAAAATGTCTGGAGATAATCGTTCGATGTGTCCTAGGGGTCAAAACATCAATACCCTTTATGCCTGTCACTATATCCTAAAAACACACAAGGAATAGTTTTAGGATCAAATTTATGATGTTTGGTATCTCATGTATATGGATAACAACGAGAGCCAAAAACACGTAAGATTGAATAATTTGGATGAGCACCATATAAACGAAAATAAGGGGAATCAAAATTGAGAGTGGAGGAAGGCAACCAATTAAGTAAAAATGCTGCAGTAGTAAAGGCCTAAACCCATAGAAAAGTTAGTACTCCACTGTGAAAAACCATGGTCATCTCAAGTTCTCTGATGGTTCGATGACGGCGTTTAACAATACCAGTTTGCTCAGGTGTGTGTGGACAGGAAAGTTGATGTACAATTCCTTGTTGTTGAAAATGAGAACCAAGTCTATTATTAACAAATTCACTACCACCATCAGAGTGAAAAATTTTAATATTTTTGTTAAACTGGCGTTGCACACACCTTTCAAAAGCTAAATAAACATTAGTAAAATCAGATTTTGCATGAAGAGGTATTAACCAGATATAATGAGAATTATCATCCATAAAACAAGCATAGTATTGAAATTTGCCAAGAGACAAAATAGGTGATGGTCCCTAAATGTCACAATGAATTCAAAGACATTAGTACTAGAGGAACAAGACAAACTAAATAGAAATTTGCTAAGTTTGCCTAATTGGCAACTTTCACAAACAGATTCTACTGTTTTATTTATGCTAATAGAAATGAAATTTTTAGAACTTAAAAGATGGACAACTGATTTTTATGGATGTCCAAGCCTCTGGAGCCATAGCTCTTTAATCCCTGTATTTTACCTATTTGAAAAATATACTTTTGAAAAATTTACAAAAAAGTCCCTATATTTTAGTGAAATGAACAAAAAACTCCCTGATTATCGGATATTATACAAAAACCTCCCTATATTATTTTTCCATTGACATTTTGCTCCCTCTGGCTATTTTTTTCTGTTAAAATAACGGTTCAGAGACCAAAATGTAATTTCACAAGCCAACTTGTAAAAACTGAAGAATTGAAGGATTTTAGTGAAATTTTCCTTTCTTTTTCTTCGTTTCTTTACCCAGACTCCATCGCCGCCCACACCACCTCCACCTCCACCTCCACCTTCGACCACCTTCGCCATCAGCAGAGGTGGCTTCTTGTTACTCCGACCTTATTGGCTTCTTGTTCCTTCGATTTCTACAAGTTCAGATTTGTGAAGAAGAAGAGAGAGAGAGAGATCATGAGAAACCGGCGAAAGGAGAAAGAAACAAGAAGCTGCCGACGTGAATTTCGGTGTGCTCCGGCGTTCGACGGTGAAAAGGAAGGCACCAGTCGACTCATCTCACTGAGGGCTTCCGATTGTCGTAGGCCTTGCCACCTAGAAACACCGTTTCTGGTGACCAAAGACAAACGGCGACTGAAAGCTTTCGACGAGCTTTCCGGCGTCTACGGTGGTCGGACGGAGACTTTGAGGACTGATCTGGAATCCTCTCAACGCGAGCTTGCCGATGATGTAGGCCTTGTTGCCGATCTATAGTCGGATCGAAAAATATGTTCAATGATCGAAACTTTCGATGGCTTTTTCGACATCCTCCGGCCATAGTCCGGCCAGTTTAAAGGTAGATTCTCAATCCTTATTCCATAAGCTTCACTTTGATGCTGAGTTTAAGTTGATTGGTCACCGGATTTGAAAGTTGTGTTTTTCGGCAACCAATAGAATGATTATTGTGATTTTTCAGCAAATCTGTGTTTTTTCCATTGAGTTTGATTGCATATTTGGACTCCTTGCAGCGATACGAAGCTATTGATGTGCTCGGATTTGAAATCCGGCAACGTTTGTATTTTTCGGTAATTTTTTAGCCATTGACGATGATCTGACCGGAAAATTTGGGAAGGAAGAAGATAGGAAAAATTTAAAATCAATCCCTTATTTCTTCAGTTTTTACAAGTTGGCTTGTGAAATTACATTTTGTTCCCTAAACCGTTATTTTAACAGAAAAAAATAGCCAGAGGGAGCAAAATGTCAACGGAAAAATAATGTAGGGAGATTTTTGTATAATATCCGATAACCAGGGAGTTTTTTGTTCATTTCACTAAAATATAGGGACTTTTTATAAATTTCCCTATACCTTTTTTATGTTGATTGAAGAATGGGCTACCTTTGAGTTGGACAGAACATAAAGATCTCCTTTACGTTGCCCCATTAACATGGTTTGACCTGTTGCTCGTTCCTTAATGTAAAATAATTTATCAAAAAACTCACAGTTTAATGGATATTGTGTTGTTAACTGACTACTAGAAAGTAAGTTTCAGGTTAATTAAGGTACCAACAAAACATCATGAAAAAACAGTTTATTCTTACCATCAGAACTGGTAATATCCCCAATTGTTTTTATTGTTAAAGGATAACCATCTATAATAAATATCGAATCATGACCAGCATCGTTTTAATATTTTGTAACATACCTGGATTAGTGGTCATATGATTGGAGGCACCAGTGTCTATTATCCATTCAACATTTGCCACTGAAATGTCCATGGTCAACACTGCGAGAGCTTGGGAAAGATCTTTATGGCTTACAGGTTGATCTGGTAGGCTCTAGCATATTTTGGCAACATGTTTAGGTTTATCGCACAGTTGACAAGTCTCATTTTGTATAGCTCTCTATCTATATTCGTCATTCGACATTTACCAGGAGGTGGTCGCGGAGCTTGATTATTGTCTTTCTGTTGCATGAAGGTTCTTGCAGAATTTGAATGCTGAAAATTATTGTTAGTGGCCTAAAAACCTCTACCTTTTGATGTAAATTGATTGTCTATCGATGCTGATTAAAATTGTGAGACTGAGTTAAACTATAGTGTCCATAGAAGGCATATGACGGTACGTTGGATGTTTCCACCCAGGTGTTTTGTTGCTCAAAACCTTTGTAACAGAGACATGACTTCAGTATAAAAGGGCATAAGAGGTTTAAGCATTGCTGTTGTAAAGGATTCATATTTTGTCCCAAGGTTAGCAAGCAAAGAATAAACTTTTGTCATATTAGGTACTGGGCTCCCAATTGCTGCAAAGCTATCGTGAACACTTTTAAATTTCTGTAGATGCTCTATTAAAGATTGATCTGGATCGTTTCTGAGATATATGAGTTGTTGTTGAAGAGTGAATTCATGTTCTTGTGAGTCTTGAGTTTATGCTTCCTTCAAAGAACTCCAAACTGATTGTGAGGACTCTAGGTCAATAACCAGACCTAGAGCTTCTTCTGTAACTGTTCCCTAATCCACCCACGCAAGAGTTGATCTTCTTTTCTGCATTTGAGATATTCTTGTGATATCTTTTTTGTCTTATCATTTGTTAAAGTTTCTTCTGTTGTATTGTTGTCATACATGGCTGGTTCCTTTTTTTCACTTATGAAGAGACCAACCATATCTTGGCTTTCGACAAGGGTGAGTAGCTGTTCCCGTCATAGGGGATAATTTTCTGAAGTAAGTTTGAGAGTAACAAAATTGGCAACATTCGAAGAAATTGTGGAAGCTATTGAATAGAAGTATGGAACTCTCTTGTTTCACAAGAGGCTTTGATACCATAAAGAAAAAATAAAACTAAACAAGATTTAAAACAAATAGATTCTCTGTTCAACGTGAAGAGAGAGTTCCAATATCAATGTCTTTTATAGACCGTTGTACATAATAGAAAGAAATTGTCAAAAAATACAAAGAATGAAAAATATTTCTTTCAAGCAATTACAGCCCTTAATTTTTGCAATTAGTCAACAGCAATGATAGAGAGAAATGCTCCATTTTTGTATTTCCATTTTGATAAGATTAGGTGTCAATGCAGGTCCTTGAATTACTTTTTATGCTTTGCTGTATTATGAATACAACCTTAACTTGATCTGAACCTTATCACTCTAATTTGTTGATTCAAACAGGTTGTTATCTGTGTCAAGTTGCTTAACAAATGACTCATAATATAATAGTTTCAAAATTTGAAAATCTTAAAGCATGTTTTGAAAATTGGAGAATCTGAGAATAAATTAGGCCAAAATTCTCAAATAAAATTCAAAAGTGGTAGCAAATAACACTTTTTTAGTTTTCCTCTAGTAAAAGGCACAAAAGAACAATAACTAAGTAAATAGCATATTTTTTATAGTTTTACTTTTATACCCCTCTTTTAATATTTATTGAATTATAGTTTTTTTTTTTTAAAAAGAAAATCTAGAAATTGAAGCAGTCGGTTGTAAAATTAAGGAAGAAGACTAAAACCCTAAGGACGCCTCTTCTGCCAAATGCAGCTGAACGACAAATAAAGGGTCCCTGTCAACAGTCCTTGCGCCAACCATTCATCTGGTACCATCAAAATAGTTGTTGGTTCATTGGAAGTCGGCTAAAATTTGGAACGAACTTTTACAACAGCGCGGTTTGAAAATTTAGAAATAGTGAGTTTTTGACGTATTCAGGCCTTTTTGGTTTGTTTCCATTGAGAATTGTACCACCAATGAGATTTCATGTCATTTCCATCTTGTTTTGGATAGAAATTATAGAGTTACAGTGAAGCATCCACTAAAAAAAATGAACAGGTTCAAAAACAAAGGAATGATGACGAGCGAGACGGTTAGTTAAAGTTGTGATTGTTCAAGGCTAAGGTTTCTTCAAAGGAACAAAATGAATAAGATGAACATTAAAGCAAATTATTCCTTTCCCCTTGATGTGGGGCATAATAAATTTTGTTTCCAACGGGCTATGCCAGAATAATTATATAGTGGAACAGTAATACTATATTTAATACAGTTATTTATTATTATCTTTTAAATAATTGAGATTAATGCCAATTGTACTGATTCTATTTGTTAATTAAGGCACATCAGTGGATGATGTGCCGTCACTGTTCCACTATATAATTATTCGCTATGCCAATCAAGCCAACAAAAGTCTTGACTTGACTGTACAAGTCCTCCATCCACTTTATTGGATTTCCCCACTTTTTTTTTTCAATCTATTTTGTTTCGGAAATATGGTGATTTCATCCTATATTTGTCATCTCTCATGAGATCAATCAATTAGCCCGTATATTTTAAAATTATATTAAAAACTTTTCTTAATTTTTCATTTTAAATTAATAAGTATTGTATTATTAATTTTTATTAAAATTACAGATTAGTAAAATTTTTTTTAATCTATATATTATTTCTTCATAAAATTGGTTAAAAGTATTATTTCATTTCTTTTAATTGAAATTCCTTGCTAGTTTAATGGTTTAATTGTGCTGTATGATTCTATGATAGAATTTCTATTTTTTTATTTATTACCATTCTAATTGTACTAAACTTAAATAATATATACAGACTATAGAATCATTTCAATTAGGGAAAAATTTATTTTCTATCTGTGTAACAGTTCAAAAATTATAATTCTTGAATAACATAAATAAGAAAAATGACCGAATTATAATTTATCAAAAATATTAGACTAAGTAAAAATAAATTATATTAAATTTCAATAGCGAGTTATTTGAAGGAGATTAATTAAATTAAATGTCTAGATGATAATCAGATCGAAGAAATGAGTATTTTAAATATAATATTGTATTTTTTGACTCCGAGAGCATTTTAGTCATTTTGACCTTCGAAAAATTATAAGTTTGGAATTACGTCTTAGAATATTTAAGTTTGTAATCTAGACTTCGTGACAATTGTTTTAAGTATAAATTTGCTATATTTTGAAAATCGGTCAATTTTTACCACACCGGGTAAAATACGGTAAAACAGTAAATTTAAATTTTCCTTGGTTAAATAGTAAAATACTAAACCAATTATAAATATAAATAAAAAGAACTAAACACTTAGTAAACTCTTAAGTAATTATAAACATTTGTAAGCAAAGGTAAACCAACTTAAATAAAATTAGAATTAAGTGAAATTTAAGTAAATTCAAGTAAAATTAAGTGTCAAACTTACAATTAAATTATAGATTTCTCAAGAGACAAATTTGAGTAAAAATTTGTGACATTTTTATCAAACATCAAAGACATAATTTGAATGGTTTAAAAAGAAATGAAAAATGGATAAAAATGAATTGAAATTAAAATGTAAATTAAATTTAAATGTAAATAAAATTTAAATGTAAATAAAATCTGTCAAATAACATAATTGAAGCAGAATTATTGATGAAAATAATGGAAAGCAAGTGGGAGACAAAAAAATAAAATTTATTTTGAAATTTAGTGAATTGTCAAAAAGTAAATAGTAAAATAAAATAATTAGAAGCAAAAATACAAATTAAATAAAGTAAATTGGTCTATAAATCAACCCCAGAGGTCAGAGAAGTCATTAGGATGCCCAAAATTTCGGGTAGATATAAAAAATTGAGAGAAAACACAAAAATTTCCGAGCTTGCCGAACCTGCTAACCGCCTGTAGTTCGGCGTGCTAGCCCACGTCCCACGGCTGTCGTTTTGGTTCCGTCCGCAGCGGCTCGGTAGAACGCACGTCTGGCGTAAAATTTCCGTTTCGTCCTCAAAGTTTCCTTATGTGTTCATTTTCGTACTTCTGCCTCTGTTTTATTTAGGTTTTGGCCCCAAAACTTATTTTCTCTCTTTAATTGTGCCCAAATAACTGATTTAATATTAAATTAAGTATATTTTTTAAATTAAATAATTTTAGGGTATTAATAAATTAATTAAATGCTAGGATTAAATTTAATATGGTTTAAATAAATATTAGAAACTGAGTTTTGAAACAAATATCATAGAATAAATATTTTATGAATTAATTAGTGGAAAATCTTAATTGATATTAAGATTAAAATTTATAATGACTTAATTAAATTATATGGACAACAAAATTAAGTCTAAAATACTTATAAATGAGTTCAATTTAATTAATTGACAATATTTATTGAACAATATTTGTTGGACACTTATTTGGACAATTTCTTAAGTGGATATTATTTTAAGAATAATTAACAAAATATTTAATTCAATAATTATCCAAATTCAAATAATAAATAAACAAAAATGGAATTATGGACAATACCTTATGACTTTGGATATGGACAATGATAGGACAAAAAACAGTCTGAAGAATTGAGAGATAGGAACTGTAACGACGGAGACTAAGGTTTGATACTTTAATTTTTGAAAAGCTAAATTTTATTTTATGCATGATTTTAATAATTTGTATTAAATGATTGTTTGGAGTTATTAGGGTTAAATGTTTATTTTCTTTTAAATTGGATATGAATTATTTTGAGATTATGACTTTTGTTATTAAGAGGAAGAACTAAGAATTCTATTAAACCAAATATTCCTATGGTTGGGTAAAAGTAATACTTGGTTAAGTTAAAGATTTTTAAATAATTGTTGCGTAAGATTTATTTAATTATTACTAATAATAATAATAATAATATTATTATTATTATTATTATTATTATTATTATTATTATTTTAATAAAAGATATATTTTATTTAGGGAAAATATTTGAAAATATAAACAAGTGGATATATAAAATTAAGTTTTTAAGTAAGTATTTGTAAATTATCAATTGAATATATTATTAATCAAGTTATTTAGGAATTTTTGATTTAAAGCAATATTTTTATTAAAATGGGTGATTTTAAAAGAAAAATACTATATTTTATTTAAAAGTGATTTTTATATCGGAAATAAATGGTTTAGGAAATAATTATTTTAAAAGAATTGAATACCTAAAATAACTTTGGAAATATTTTAATATATATATATATATATATATATATATATATATATAAAGAGAGTTTAAATATTTTGAGAAATTATTATTTATTAAATATTTGAGAAATTATTATTTAAAAATAAAGTATCTTTTGTTGAACTATTTTGAGAAAATACCATTTGTTAAATACTTTGAGGAAATATAATTTTAAATATTTAATTTTGAGAAATTACTATTAAGAAATAAAGTAAAGTTTTAAAATAGATTTGATAAAGAAATAAAAATAAATATGAAACAAGAATATTTCTTTTAAAGAAAATCAAGTTTTAATAAAGATTTTTATAAAAGAGTTTTCAATAAATGTTATGAAATTAATGTTGATTTTAAATAATTCTATGAAAGATATATGATTAAGAAAAATAATAATTGATAATATTGTTGGAAAATAATTGATGAATAAGCTATGAATATTTATTATTTATATGTTGATAAAAATACCGTATTTATCTAAAATAAATATATTCTTGATAAAAATGCAGTATATTTGAAATAAGTATTTTTGATGAAAATAAGTTTTTTTCTATGAATATATTTTTGAGAAAAGGCGATAATTTATGATAAAAATATTTTGGTAAATAATTGTTTGATTTATGAGATGGATATTGTGATGATATCTATTTTTGAAGAAATACAGAAACAGTAAATCCAATATTTAGTAAATTTTATAAATTCCTCAAATATCCAGTTAATATTTCATGCTCTACCTAGGATAAGTTGAACTAGTGAGATAAGGATATGATGCATCATATACTTAGCAGTACTGCAAATTTTTGAACAGATTGAATAGTGACACAGATTGAAAAGTGATACAGACTGAGTCGTGTCACAAAACAGATTTTGATATTGATTTTATTGAATTTTGAATACGGCCATTTTTAAAAGACGGAATTCGGAATTGGTGTGAATAATACCATGCCATACCGAAATACAGATAGTACCTTTATCTCTGTGTTCATCTAAATGCCGAGTATAGCTAACCAAGCTAAACAAGTAAGATTTTGAATTAAGCAAATTATTTTATTGAGTGATTTATGATATTTTAATATTGTTTAATTTTGTTAAAAAAAATATATGCATGTGCATTTAAATTATTTATGCTTTTCATTAGTTAAAGTATCCACTGAACGTAATCGCTCAGCAAATTTGGTTAATTCTGAACTTGGAGGTCTCTGAAAGATATGAAAGAAACAGGAAATATTAAATAGCATTAGGGCCCAAAGAACTTAGATGGCATATACTTTGAAAATGAAATCAGCACGAGCAAAGTTAGAATTGAAGAGAATGAGAAAAAAAGTACCCTTATTTTGTCATTTAATTAGAATATGATTTGTATAATATGTAATATGTAATGTAGCACATCTTGATTCGGCTATAAATGGTCAGGTTAAGGGGTGTTACAATTTGCCTTTTATGAAATTGAATTAATTTGTTCTCGTGTTTACATAATTATCTGTTTTGTTTTCATATTTAAAAAAATGTACTATTTTTCCTTTCATCAATTAAAAGGTGGTAAAATTTAATAAGTTATATCTCATTTGAATTATTTATTTTTCATAATTACATCGTATTTTTTTAATTGACATAACAACTATTTATCGGATAAGCTAAATAAAAGCCAGTAGATCGAATGGTTTTTTAGGTTTTTTTTTTGTCACCATCCAACCGAAGGTCATGACCAGCGTGTAGTTAGACCGCAGTCTGATCACACAAGCCTGTAAAATGATTCACCTAACTACCTTTGTCAACTACTTAGGCCTAAATCCATTGGCCTAAAATGGTTTAACCCATGTTTTCTAAGTAGTTAAGTAGTCTAACTTATATATCATATCAAATTTCAATCAATATCCGATGTGGAATCTTACAGTTTCATATATATATATATATATATATATATATATATATATATTATGATTTAGTCACTGATGTTTGAGCATAATCATGATTTCATTACTTTATTTTTATATAATTGCTTTCAGGTAACTAATGTTTAATTTCGTTAGACGATTTAGTCATCATGTTGTTAAATTGTCATTTTTCTGTCATAAAAATTATTGAATTGGTCCCTTAAGTTGGCATGGATTCACATATTTATCCATTTTACAACTTTGGTACTTAATTCTACTACACCTTGAATTTTTTTTTTTTTACCAAAAACTTTATTTTGCACACTTTCACTCTTAATACTTGTAAAATAATATAAAATTTTTAAATTATAACATAAAAATATATTAATATTAATAAAGACCTAAAATACACTAAAAATTTTTAATTTGATATAAAAATCACTATTATTATTTTAGACATAAAATTCTTAGTGACTTTTCTTTTAAATATAAAATATAATTCATTGCAAATTATGTAGCATGCATAATATTATTTTAATTCAGTTTCATAATTTTCTGTTTAAATCTAAATTAATTTAAACTAAATTAAGTTCTATTGTGTTTTTAAATTTGTAAGACTTGAGTTCTTCCATGGTTAATTTAGTGGCTATATAGGTGTCATGCAGTGTTTAAATGTCTTGCTTATACGTATAGATAGAACAACATAAGTTTCATATCTTTAAGAGATTTGCTGTAATTAAATAGAAAACGTTCTTTTATTTAGTGAATTGCATTATAATTGGTTCTTACACGATCCAAAGATGCATGATTTTTATTTTGTAGTATTTTTGTAGTAATTAAACAAAAAACGTTCTTGCACGATCCAACGTTCTTTTATTTTTGCTATGGGTCACCGACCTTACCGACATGACACTGCCTTAGGTTACTATATATAGCCTTCAACTGTCACTTGCCAGATTTGATCACTTTCGGAACCTTCAGACACTAATGGAAGTATGTGAATAATTAGGTATTTTTGAACTAAAAAACAGAAAATAACACATTCAAAGAACTTGCGCTCTTAAAGCATATGGCTTAGACTAGTTAGCTTCAATTCTAAAGTTAATTTTGTTTTGCAGAATATTATGAAATAATTATAGAAATAAATCAAAATAAATTTTCAAACCATTTTCCATAATAAAAGGGTCAAATTAGAAATAATTATTTTGATATATATTTATGAAGGAAAATTATTTTGATTTATATCTATAATTATTTTTTAAAATAATTTTTCATATTATTTTTCATTATAAATAGAAAATTATGAAATAATTATACATAAAAATCAAAAAATTTATTTCAGTACATCCACCCATAAGTGGAATCTACCATTTTTAATTTAAAATTTATATTATTTAGAAAAATATTTACTAGATAAAAGTGATTTTTATTTTTATTTTAATAAATTAAGAATTTCTAGTGCATTTTAATTCTTTATTAATATTAATATATTTTTATTTTAAAATTTAAAATTTTTTATATTCTAATTTTATAATTATTAAGTATAAAAGTGTGAAAGTGAAGTTTTTGAAAAAAAAAAAGAAAATTCAAGGTGTAGTGAAATTGATTACAAAAGTTATAAAAATAATAAAAATATAAATCTGAGCCAACTTGAGAGGCTAATTCAGTAATTTTTATAACGGAAAACTGACAATTTGATGACGCATTGATTAAAGTGTATAATGGAGTCAAATATTAGTGACTTGAAAGTAATTATTCAAAAATAGATTGATGAAATCGTAACTATGACTAAACATCAATGACTAAATCGTAATTTTCTTTCTTTAAAACATAGAAAAAAAAAGATTATTATGTAAAATACAAGTAAACATTAATTTAATTTATGAAAAAACAAAGAAAAAATAATCTTTTTCCCTTTCAATTATAATATCTAAATTTAATTTCTCCTATTTGTATGATAATATCTGATTGACACCAAGTTTTCCCTATATGCAAAAACAATTTATTTTTGTAGCATGACACTAATTGCGAAATAAAAGAGGATTCATAGACTTTTTTTTTTTCCGATTATTTTTCATAAAAAATGGCTGAAAAGTACGGATAGGCATGGGGCAGGGATTCTCCATTCTCCATTCTCCATTGGAACCCGACTCAAATAAGGAGGGGAATTTCTATTATTTTTTCCCATGGAGCCTGCTAGGATGGGAAATCTCATCCCCATTCCGTAGAGATCATTACATGGAGACCCGCTAATATATATGTTTTAATATATTATAATAGTAAATAAATTAAAATAATATTATAATAATTGATATTGAATAATTTAAAAAAATTAAATTTTTTTTATTAGTTTATAGTACATAAATTAAAAGTATTATTTTTATGTTTTGTGATCCAATAATTAATTAAAATTAATATTAATAATTTTTTAAAATTTGAAATGGGGATTGGAGAACCCTATGAAAATGGAGATCTCCATAGGGATGGAGATAGGAAAAAATTATTCTCATGGATGAGATGGGGAATAAATATATATGTGGGATGGGGATGGAAAATGTATCCCGCAGCACTCTGCCCATGCCCATAAAAATAAAAGGTAGGAAAAAATTTTAGGGGAAAGAAAAGAACATAAAAAGAAATTAAACATAAATAAAAATGGCTTCTCACAATTCTCTTCTCAAGGCTTTAGCCCCGCCCATTAAGGATAACCGTTCCACCAAAAAGGTCAAAAACCAGTCACTGAATGGAGATGATCCGATTGAAAGCTGTATTGGGTCATTTCGAGATTGCTTGTTGAAGGGTTTAGAAGATACAAATGAGGTAACTGTCAATGATGATACTGATATGATTATTGGTGTCCATCTTCATATCTCCTCCTCTCTCTAACAGAGACTGCCGGCAAAGGAAAATATAACTAATAGAGACTGGTGAGACTGAGCAGTTGGCGCTACAACTAGCTGGAACAAATTCGTGGTGGTTGTTGGCCACGGAGATTCTTCAAGATGCTACTGCAGCTTCTCTTTCATCTTCCACCACCGCTTTCATTTGCAGCTGTGATATGAGTTTATGAAGAAGCCACCGATCTTGTGTAGATGGTAGATTTGGTGAAACTTTTCATTAGAAAATATGTTTGAGATATTTTGGATTTAAAATTTAAAGGTACAGTGTTTGTTTTATAGTGTTTAGGTTTGGAAATTTATTTGTGTATGTAATAAATAATTGTTTGTTTTACTATTAGTACTATATTAATAGTGGTTGTTGTTGTATTTGTATAAACTTGTAAGCTGCCTATGTTGTATTTGTGATAAACACGTAAGGGAACAAGTATTTAAGTGTTTATGAACTGTGAAAATGTTGAAGTTGCTGAATTGTTGAAGTTCCGCAACTGAAACTTTGGCTATATTTGGATGGCGCGAGGGAGAGTTAATTAATATAATGTAAGAGAGGACAAGGAGGGAGAAAAGTAAGGAGATGTACGTTATTAAATAGATGAAATGGACGATTTTTGTTTGGAAAGTTGGAAAGAATTTGATTAAAGAAAAGGTAAAGAGAGTTAAGTTATATTATTTGTGTTTGAAAAAAGGGATAAGTAAGGAGAAATTAGTTATAAAATAGAGCTTGTTCCTCCTTATCTCTTTATCCTTGCTTACACCCCAAATCGGGTGTAAATATATAGACTTTAGAAGGGTAAGGGAGGGTAAGCCTTATCATTCTTTTCGTTATGTATTTTTCCGTAATTTCATTTTAACTAGGGTACAAGATAATTTACCCTTCTTTCTTTTACTTATCTATCCTTACCCTTAAACCAAATATAGTGTTCATAAGGTTTGTTCTTCTTTGTGGCCGCCGCCAATGTTTTTATCAGTGATGGCCACCCCGTTTTTTCCCTCTCCACCGTTAATCCAATAACTATCTGCCTATGTCTTTCTCTTTGAAAGAATAGTGCAATTTTTTGCCAAGTGCAAATCTTAGGACTCATTACTTTCTCTAATGTTCATTCTTCTCTAGGGTTCATCTTTTTTTTTTTTTTTTTTGCTGATCTTTATTTAGTTTTGTTTGTTCTAGTTGTTTTATTTTTTATCTTTGTTTCGTTCTTGTGGATCTGCTGGTTTCTTTTCTTCTCTGTGTCCTTATGTCAAGCCATCGTGTCCTTTGTGCTGCTATCCTCCGATCTTTGGCTTGCCCATCTAAACATCTGAATCATACAATCTATCTTCAAACCCTTCTTTTGATGTTTTATATTATAGATGGGAATGGATAGAACTTGAGACTTGTACGAATGGAACAATCGGAGCCGAAGGGGAAGGAGGCCGAATCTGTTTGTGTTGTTCTTTGTTTCGTGTTGTTTTTGCTCTGCTAGATACCATCGACAAAGACCGGATCGGGCATGGTCTGGTTGATGACACAAGCTACACTCTAACTGTTAAATAAAATAATTCAATGGCAATTCACTTATAACCTGTGGGGTAGCCGGCACAGCTAGCTTGCTAATCTCTTCAATTTTTGGCTTCTGTTTTTATGTTTTTTATTTTTTCAGTCCTTGTAAATTTCTTAGTACTTTGGTTGGCTAAATGGTCTTAGGAAAATGAATTGTATTGTTTCTGCAAAGGCAGTCTTTCCGGTAATTGTTGTACTTTTGATTTCTTATTATCGTTATAAAATTTCGAGCAAGCCTAGTCTTCTATTGCGACTAGTCCTTTTATATATATATATCATATTTTTTATGGAAATTGCCTAAAAACAATATAATTGATTTAGGAGCAAAATTTCGATTTTAAAACCAAATTGCAGTTAACCGAACCAAAATTATCGGTTTGGTTGTATTTCAATTTTTAGGGGTATTTGGTTAGGAAAAAATCAAATTAGTTTTTTATCGGTTGGATTCCATTCGGTTGGAGTGACCGAACTGAATTTGCTCATAATGTATGTCACATGCACGTTAGTGCTCATAAGCGACACACCGAAGGGGCCAATCATATAAAAATACCCTGAACTTTAGACTTGTTCTTAAAAATACCCAAATTTTAACTTTGTAATGAAAATACCCAATTCGTTGTGTTTTAATAATACCTAAAATTTAAAATAAAGGATATAATAGAAATAAAATTTCAGATATAGGGACTTATAAACCATTTACAAATTGAGTTGAACCAAACCATTGCTTCCATTTTCAACCAAATCGGTTTCAAAACATTAAATCAACCCATCTAAGTCTTCTTCCTCTTCACGCACAATTCTTTCTGTGGGTTTTCTTCCTCTTTGATTTTCAGCTATCGTCCCTTATCTTTTCCAGCGGTTTTAAATCGGAGCAAAGCCATCCCCTAGCCAGTTTGCCTCTACCATCGCATCCCCTGGAGTCTAAGATGACCACCATCTTCAACGGCAGAGGATACGTTCTTCTCTGACTTCTCAGAGATCGCAAATCTCTTCGGTCACCGCCGTTTGCTCAGATCAGTCATGAAAGCTCGATCTTCTCTAGTCATTGTATTTGTATCAATCGGTGAGAAAAAAGCAGTAAGAGTTTTACTGGTATTTGAATCATCAAATTTTGCAGGTGACAAGACAATGCTTCGCTTTTAAAACAGGAAGTTAAAAATTTCAAGTATCCGAAGAAGGCAGCGGCGATAATGGAAGCAATTGGTATATTATACATTCCCCTTTTCCTTTAGAAGATGAAACTGATTGGGTAAACTCTTTTTCCCTCTGTAATGAACAAGTTAATAATGTCGTATGGGATGTATTTTACTTTCTTCTTCCTTAATTCTCATTCTCTTTCTTCTGCTTGTTTTTATACACTGAAACATGTATTATATATAACTGGGGACTGATTATGAATTGATTAGATTTGGAAGTATGTATGGATATATCCTAATTTTTTATATATTTTTTTTCTTTTGTGAATAATCTGGGTTTGAGTTTGAGCAGCCCTTTTGTTTGTTTTGTGGTAAACAATGAATTTAATATCAATCACGACCAAGATAAGTCCTAAAATGGAAGAAAATCCACAGATGTCGTCGTCTTATCGTCCACTAGTAGAAGAGGAAGAACATGAAACGGGTTGAGTTTTGGGTCAGTTTGGTTGAACCAGAACCACTAATTTCGGTCAAAACACAAAATGAAAACAATAAAAAGTTAAATTTTATTTCTATTATATCCTTTATTTTAAATTTTGAATATTATTAAAACATAACCATTCCAATTTGGGTAACTAACTTAAAGTTGAGAATATTTTTATATAATTGGTCCATCAAACGCGCTCCACCTTGAGAACTGAACTGGAAAAAGACGACCGTTATAAAACCTTTTTTTTTTTCGAATTTCTTTGCTCTCTCTCTCTCGTTTATTCTACTCTTCTGCTTCAGACTCGATTAGCTTATTTCAATCAGCCAAAGCTTCTCAGACTCCTCAAAATACGCGGTCAAGAATCGAAGGCTATTTCGCTCAGAATGGATTATTTGTTCGACGAGACGCACGTCTTCGAATCTGTATACTTAAGGTAATTAATTTGATTTTCAAGCTCTATTTCGTTCTCTTGTTTTGCTGTCTGTTCATTTGAGTTTCCAGTTAGGGATTTCATTCTTTTGTTCTTCCATGCTCTGCTCTTCACGCTCCTTCACTTATCATTTTTTTTTATTTGACTTTTGTATGATGATTTAACATTTAAAGAATTGGATTTTCACAGTTCAAAAGTGTGAAATATGCTTTTACATACAACCATTGAAGGATACGCAAACAAAGTTTCTGGACATTTTGAGGAAATGCCTTCAAATATTCAGTTCTGTCACAATTATCTCGGTTTTGAATGTTCCATAAATTGCTTATTATTTTGGATAGCAAGTAGAGCTAGCTTTCTTCATTTTAATGAAGCGGGCAAACTTGACTCTGATCAAACAAGTAGTTATATGAAGAATTGAATTGAATTGAATTAATATATTAGTTCATGTTGCTTTTGATATCTGCTGAGATTGTTAATTATACTATTTTGTTTATTTAGAGTTTCAATCTTGTAATTATTTTTCAGATTCGTGAAATGCTTAGAACTAATTTGCTTTATCAATAATCTTTTAAATCTACCCTTGTTTGTTGACTTCTAATTGTGCTAATTTACTTTACATGCTTAGTATATATGAGGCCATGTGAATCAACTCATCATTGATATTTTGTAACAATAAAAATTCAAAGAGGCTACTGATTTTTGAATATTAGCCAATTTCAAAGCAGAAACCGATTCAAATCACTAAAGCATAAAGTCCCCACCACATTCTTTGGTTTCAACTGGCTGAAGATAGATTTTCTTACCATCACAATATGTATTCTCAGTAACACCACTATTATACTATCTTCACCCACTGAGAAGACATTAGTATCATTTAGATTATGTTACTGATTTGGCTTTTCATTAGAGAAATTGCGGAGGTACAGGAAAACAAGCATAGATGGCGAGAAGCCGTTTGCTTTTCTTTGTGTGTTTAGTTTGGTTTGTGATCTTGGAGGTATATTCAGTTCGAAGTTCAGGTTCTGATTTTTTTAAAGGTTAGATTTTTGGTGGTTTGGTTGATTTTCAACCACTTTGATTGATATGGGAATTTTAAGTTGGAAGCATTTTGTAGATAATATGATTAACATATTTCTTCTCTAAGATCTTAAGTACTTATGGGGTATATAGTGGTATCTCTTATTCAAAATTGGATTGATTTTTCCAATCTTTACATTTGTTGGCAGGTCTGGATATAATACTCCAAGTTTGGCCTTTAGCTTTTATTCACTATATCCAATCCCAGCTTTGCTCCACACTGTCTGCTGATTCTTAATGGTAAATTCGTTCCTTCTATGCAAACACTACAACCCAAACTCTAAGTAATGCAATTTTTAGTAAAGTAACAAAGTCCAAGCAAGCACAGACAAAAATTACAAACTGGTACGATCAATTTTCAGCAGTTAATAATCTCTTCATTAATTTCAGTTTGAATCATAGTATCTCTTTATTGATCTCTTTAAGAAATTACTCTCATCACTATTTCGGTTGGTACAATCAATTTTGAGCAGTTAACAATCTCTGCATGAATTTTGGTTTGTCTCTCTGTAATGTTTATTTTTATTTTGCCGCAGGCATCTTCAGAAGCAGCAGCTGCAGGGGAAAGAAGGTGGACGCTTAATGATTTCGACATAGGAAAGCCTCTTGGACGAGGAAAGCTGGGTCATGTTTACTTAGCCCAGGAGAAGAGGGTTAGTTCGTCTTGGATCACTTGGAATTTCTTATACACTATTGTTTGTTGTTTGTTTTCAGTTTTGGGTGTTGTTATACATCTGTGTACTGAAAATATAAAGATTAGAAGTAAAATTGAGGTTATGCAAATGAGACAACATATAGGAGTTTGAATTGAATTTCTCTCTGTTGTCAATGTATTTCCTAATTTTCTTGTTTTTGCAACCATGGAATAAATGTTTAAGTTTTAGCATTTTAACATATTGTTAGTTGCCAAATCCAATTTTAGCAACAGTTACTGTATTTTACTTACTAGTGAATCTTTGATTATTTTAGTTACATGCTTCCTTTCTTATCTGAACTGCAATATAATTTTCATTTCTTGTGTCAAACAGAGCAATCATAATGTGGCTTTGAAGGTGCTCTTCAAGTGCCAGTAGCAGCAATCACAAGTTGAATATCAACTTCAAAGGGAGGTCGAAATTCAAAGCTATCTTTGCCATCCCAATATATTGCGCCTTTATGGTTACTTTTATGATCAGGTAATGTTAACGGATCCTGTCCTGTCTATATCATATTGCAAAACATTGGAAAATGATTGAAAGTTGAACTAACATTTATTCTGAATATCATTGTTACAGAAACGAGTCTACTTGATTTAGAATATGCAGCAAAGGGTGAACTTTATAAAGAACTTCAGAAATGTAAATACTTCAGTGAAAGACGTGCCTCCACAGTGCGTATTTTTCATGGCTTAAATATTAACCTTGCTAAAGTAATTTCAAATACTGATATTCATGAATATTTTAAATGTGGCAGTATGTTTCGTCACTGGCTCGGGCACTGATTTATTGCCATGGCAAGCATGTAATACATAGAGACATCAAACCAGAGAACATTTTGATTGGTGCACAGGTGCTGACAACCTTCTTACATAAAATTTCATTTATTGATAGTTCTTGGTGCTTATAAGTGAATAATCTGTGTTTGTTTTCTCAGGGTGAACTAAAGATTGCAGATTTTGGTTGGTCGGTGCATACTTTTAACTGAAGATGGACAATGTGTGGCACTTTGGATTACTTGCCCACTGAGATGGGTATGTAGACAAACCTCTTAATGAAATAACGGAGGAAATGTCATTATTGCTTTGAAATGGACACCCAGTAAACTGACCAGTTGTTTTTTTTTTTTATGATGCAGTGGAAAGTATAGAACATGATGCTAGTGTTGATATGTGGAGCCTTGGTGTGTTGTGCTATGAGTTTCTTTAAGGGATGCCTCCTTTTGAGGCCAAAGAACATTCATACACATACCGAAGGTAATAATGTAATGATAAATGTACAAGGATTAACAGAGATTGCAATATAAATCGGTTACAACGCTTGCATGGTGTCATAATATGTTACCTTATTTCTTGCTACTGCAGTTGAACAGCAAATTTTTGCATAATTGGAAACTTTGAAAGATGATTTGCTATCAGTAAAATCTGTTGATACTACCATGTACAGAGTTCATTTCATCCATAGCAAATGATGTTCAGAATGAAAATGTAAAT
>CATIWJ010057332.1:0-12604 GCA_949640765.1 Croton laevigatus | reverse complement strand
AATTCAAAGATAAATAACAATAACTTAAATTAAAAATAAATTCAATGATAAATATGTTTTTTAACAATGAAAATTTCTATAATTGAAACCGAAATTTGTTTACTCTCTTAAAAACTGAAAGGGGTGTTACTGGAGAGGGGAAAAAATGGAAAGAGGAATATAATTTTACTCTCTAATTCTGACTATTTACTTAATTTTTAAATTTATATGTCATTAGCCAAAATCAAAATTTTATATTTCTTTTAACTATTTTTGAACCATATCTTACCTGTGAGCCTTACAAATTAGAAAGATACTTTTCATACAAAAAAAAAATAGGAATCTATATGAAAGCTAATAATCCTTCATTTAATGAAATCAATAATATGTCTCTAAATGGAATGAATAAATCACTTTCATTGGTTTCTTAGGCACATATTATTTTCCCTTTTTTTTTTTTTTTTGACAATGATTGTTTTCCAATTATAAACAAACTAAATCAAATTTAATTCTAAATTTATGACATAAATATTTATTTTATTTGACATGAAAATATTTATTTTATTCTTAAAAAGCTCAATATATTGAAGAAAGAAATATTGTGCGCAAATAAATTTTCCTTTGGAAACACTAAATTGGTAAGTAATCAGTCTCTAATTGGATGAATAAAATACAACCTTAAAATTTTCTAATAAACAGATTTCGTACGAAGATTGTATAAAACTAATAATAAACTATTATTGTTTAGGATAAAAATTCTAGGTTTGTTAAATGATTTCAACAATAAATGTATTGTTTAAAAGACAAATCATTGTTTAAATTTTGACAGTACGTAATTAGAGAATGTAATGTTGTTATATTTCAGTATAATCAGTTCAGTTTAATTTATTACTGCTAGGTAGAAAATTTTGCCAACTCTTAACTAAAACAACACCTAGATTTAGTATCCGAAACTCTTAAATGAAAAAAAAAAAAAACATATTTATCCACGCTGGTGATTTAGTGTCTGGAAATTGATAGTTAATAAAAAAAAGATTTTTGTTAAATATATATTTTTATTCTAACAATTACAATAAAATAATAGTAGTATTAGTTTTGCTTTCTTATTAGTAATATTATTCAGTCAGTTATTTTATCTTGGCATGTTTAGTATTTTTTGTTTAAAAAAAAGGATTATTGCTTTTAATGCATGAAAATGGGGTTTTTTTCCTTTTCTTTTCTTTTTCTTTTTCATTTTCTTTCTCCTTAAAACCAAGAAAAATCCATTTTCCTCCTCCTTGTCCCCCTTCAAAATTTTGAGGCAGGTGGTCCACCAAAAAATCTGATTTTCCCACCAGGGAAATCTTTGGATTTTGATATTTAATTTCTTTGGGGTTTGTTAAAACCTAAAGAAATGGGAGCATGTTGTAGTAAGGATCCAAATAATGGTGAAGGGGGAGCGGTGGTGGAGGATGCTTTTGAAGACAGAGATTATGATGTTGAGGAAGATGATAATGTCATTCTTGCTGATTACGGAGCCCGTTTGAGATTACAAGGTGCTTCTAAATTCATTTCTATGTATTCTCAACAAGGCAAAAAAGGGGTTAATCAAGATGCCATGACTGTTTGGGAGGTAATTTTTCATATTTTCCCCATTTTTTGATTTCTTAATCATGTATTCTCAATGCATTTTCTTTCATGGATATATGGTTATTAAAATTTATAGATCACATCAATGCAATTACCCTTTATATGGCATTAATCCAATTCTCTTGCATGTTTATTGATAATTGAGGGATAAGATTGTTTATGGTGAGATGGATCTTTAATAACTAATTGTATATATTAGCATTGTAGAAGTTAAGATTTGGAGAAACCTTTTATTCCAAATTTTCAATATATAGAATATGAGGTTTATAATATGGGGGAAAGATGCTTCAGGTCTGGAGAATTGGATTGGAAATTGGAATTTATTAAAATGCTCCATTAGAACTCGACTTGCATAATGTTTTGTTTGAGGTTCGGATGATTAATTACATACGCATAATCAATCTAATGCTCTGAACTAAAATATGAAGTTTGATTCAGGAATTTATTGGCAATAAAGATATGTTTTTCTGTGGAGTATTTGATGGGCATGGCCCTTACGGTCACAAGGTTTCACGCCTTGTACGCGATACTTTACCTTCGAGGCTCTCTGCAGCCGTCAAATTATCACAGATGAACAGCTTCAGAAATGGTGGGTGTGATGATGTCGAAAAATATGATGTTAACAAAGGCTGTGAAAATCCAGTTCCTCGTCACTTGTCTTCGTGGGAGTCCAATTTTGTTAAATGTTTTCAGGATATGGATGAAGAACTTAGTCTTGATGCCAGTATTGATAGCTTTTGCAGTGGCTCCACTGCTGTAATTGTAGTTAAACAGGTAATTTATAAATCCAATTCATGTTTATTTCATTCGTAATTGCCATTTTGAAAGATTTTGATGTTTTCTTTTCCAAGTTTTTTTAGGGAAACCACTTAATAGTCTCCAATTTGGGTGATTCTCGCGCTGTTCTTTGTACTAGAGGCAATGGAAATCAGTTAATGCCTGTCCAACTTACGGTTGATTTGAAGCCTAATATTGCAAGTCAGTGCTTTTGCTCTCAGTTCATCTGAAAATCAAAGAAGATGAAAATGCGAATCGTCTGACTTGTTTTGATGTGTTTAGGTGAAGCCGAAAGAATAAAAAATAGGAATGGCAGAATTTTTGCAATGAGTGAAGAACCAGAAGTGTTTAGAATATGGATGCCTAATGAAGATTGTCCCGGTCTAGCCATGGCCAGGTCCTTCGGAGACTTCTGCTTGAAAGATTACGGACTCATTTCTGTGCCAGAAGTTTCATACAGAAGGCTTACAAACAATGATGAATTTGTGGTTCTTGCAACTGATGGGGTAATAAAACATTCTTGCCTAGTACTCATTTTTTGTGCAAAATATAGCTGCAAACATGTATGAAAGTTCTTTTCTTTCTGTAGATATGGGACGTGCTATCGAACAACGATGTGATTCAAATCGTTGCTTCAGCAAGAAAGCGATCAATGGCAGCTAAAATGGTAGTAAAATATGCAGTAAAAGCATGGAAAAGTAAATATCCAGGTTGCAGAATAGATGACTGTGCAGTAATATGCTTATTCCTAAAGAGTAGAACAGTTCTTGCAAGATCCTTCTCTGAGGTGAGCAGAGTGAGTGCAAACCACACAGAACTTGCAGAAGGCTACTCTGAAGTTAGCCGGGCGAGCGTACACTGTTCGGAGATTGCAACGGTCGCTCAAAGGCCAAAAGCAATGAGAAATAATCAAAATGCAGGTGTAGGCCAAGAAACGAACAATTTTGGTGAGGTTATAGTAAGAGTAAATTCATCAGTTATGAAGCTTCCAAGAAATGAAAAGTCTTTTGAGCCAGACAAAAGCTAGTGAAGATTTTGATGTATTGATAAAATGATGATCTTCCTCAGAAAGTGTTTATAGCATCTCTGGGATTTTATACTAATTAATTTGTACAAATTTGCAGTAAAAAACCAACTCCCATATTTTAGTGTTTACCTCTCAACTTGCATCATCTTCTTCTTCGTGATTGGGAAATACCCTTTCACTATAACTTATTTATAATTTCATATTTTTTTTCTTTTTCCTCTAACAAGCATAAAATAAATAACTCAGAACATAATAGAAAAACTAAAAGAGTTGAGTTTAAACAAATCATGAACTTGAAACATTCTTTAATTTTTGTGAAATAAAATGAATAAAATTCAATAACCTGCAAATTTGTTATTTAATCAAATAAGTTTATACTTTTTGGACTCTTTTTATAAATTGGACCTCAATTTGGATCAGACCAGACCTTCGAATCTAGCAGCCCACCAAGACGGGACCCTACAGGGAATCCCTAGACTCCAAACCTTAAATTTCAACAATAATGTTGCTGTGAGACAACAATTGAATTTTAGTGAGAAGTGCTATAAATCTCAAATCTCATTGCATTTTAAAATTGTCAAAAATACTACTGAAAAAACAACTTTATTAAATTGCAATCAGCATATTCCCGTTCAAGTTGGCTGAAAAAATAAGGAAAAAACATATAAAGAAAAGAAAATTCATGTGATTGTTTGTTTAGATTGACGAAATTAATGTGAACGGATTACTTTATTTTGTTAAATGTAAGGATTTAGATATGTATAAATAATATAATTAATATTTCATTCCATTGTTAATAAAAAAAAAAAAAGGTAGAATTGGTGAAATTCCGCCTACTATATTATGTTGGATTTTTCTTTCAGACAAAATGAGAAATTTTAGTTATGATGAAATCTATTACGAATTTCATGAATTATTGACCCTTTTTTTTTTTCATAATAAACGATAAAATATTTAAATTCCATCATTCAAAATCACTGATTCCAAACCAGCTACTTACATATGCATTTAAAAACAAACAGAAGAAAAGAAAATTTAAGGAAATTTTATCTTATGGGAATAACACCTTTTTTTTTTTCAGGGAAGATAATTTGTAGCCAGTCTATTATCTTACCATATACCTACTGTATTTTTTTTGTTCTTTCGCTACCGTGTATGTGTAAACATTGCCGCAAAACAAAATAAATCTATAACCATGAAAGATGTAGCAACTGAAATGTGTCTGTCTCCTGGATATAGGTTATAACTAAATTCTACTAAAATTATTTATTTATTTTTTTTTACCATATTCATAATCAACATCATTTTTTAGTTAGGATATTTCTTTTCTTAGATTAATGTTATAAGAAAGCAAAAAACTTACATTCTCGTAAAAACCATTAATCTCGGCTTTATTTTTGATATTTTCTAACAGAATCAGCTAATCTCAAACAAGAATTCATCTGCCACATTTAGGTGTTTTTTTCCTCGTAAACAAGAAAACTGTTTCTTCTCATATTTTTCTCTATTATCCAATAACTCATCATGTCAAGGAGAAATTTTCTTTTTGTTTCAACACAAGTATTCTTTTTATACTAATTAGTAAATTTATTTTTCCTGTTTTTTTCTTTCATACTCGACCCAGTTTGAAATTATTATTCTTAACATTGAAGACAACAATCTCTTCTCTATAAAGGAGTTGTATTTTGTTTTTTCTCCTTCTGGTCTTTTCTTGTCTTTGAACACAACAACCCTTTACTAGCTGAAGGGTTGTTGTGTTCCTTGTTTTTAACTCTTTTTTTTTCTAGATTTTCTGATTGTGTTAAACGCAACAACCCTTTCCTTGGAAAGGAAAGAGCTGTTCAAATAGAGGGTTGTTGGTTCTTTTTTTTTTTTTTCTTTTAATTTTATGATAATTGTTTTGTATTAAGTATTAAAGCTGGAGCCTATAATCCCAGTATGCGAGGAATTTTCTTTCACAAATACTCTGCAATTCAGGGCAGGGCAAGGCCCTACAGATTTGCCTTTTCAACTTGTTATAATCCAAGTTGCTTTAGTTAACGGCTTCAAGCTATTCTTTCAATTCCTCCTAAAGCCTCTTGGATATCAAAGCTTTTTCCCACAACTCATGGTAATTCCTTTTATCCGTTTCATATCTATGAATTTCTTGAGGTTAATTGATTATGTGATAAAATATTCAAATGGGGAATTGGTAAATTTTGATATAATAGTCATTTGATTTATCCAGGGTGGAATTGCAGTAGGGCCTTCATTGCTGGGACAAAATGAAACATTCAGAAATGAATATCTAAACTCACCAAAGGGCACTCTGATGATTAGTATTTTTAGAGCAATGGCATTTATGTTCCTTCTATTCCTGCTTAGCATGCGTGTGGACATAACCATTATGAAGAGATGTGGAAAACTTGCAGTTGTTATAGGCACCGCTTCTCTTATTGTTCCATTATTAGTAACTACAATAGCTGCTTATATCTTAAAGGAATACTTCAAAAAAGACTACGATTTACATGATCTTCCTTCAGTGGCGGTCCTTGTTTCTACTACTTCTTTCCATGTGATTTTAGTAGTGTTGACAGACCTCAGGCTTCTTAACTCCGAATTAGGCCGTCTCGCGCTTTCTTCTTCTATGATCAGTGGGTTAAGCAGTTGGGTATTTCTAGCAGCTATTTTCGAAATCAAAGAAAACTCACTAGACGGACTTTTATTATCAGGAGTAATCATTTCTCAATTTAGCAAAGTTATTATGGTGCTGGTAATTGTTTTTGTTTTACGGCCTATAATGTTTTGGATGGTGAGACGAACCCCAGATGGGAAGCCACTGAAGGAGCCATTTATTTGCAGTATTTGCCTTATGGTACTTTGTTGTTCCTTTATGGGAGAGTATATGGGCCAACATTTTTATTTTGCTCCTGTAATTTTAGGAATGGCTACTCCTGATGGTCCTCCTGTTGTGTCTAGTTTGATGGAAAAGCTTGAATGCTTTGTGGAAGCTGTATTGGTGCCTTGTTATGTCCTTGATGCCGGTAAAAGAACGGACATTTATGCCATGACACCTACAAGTTTTGGTATTATTGAATTGACAATGATCATAGCTTCTGTGGCAAGGCTTTCCGCTGTTATTATCCCTGCAGTTTATTACAAATTACCTCTTCGAGATGCTGTTTCATTAGGGTGTATATTGAATTGCAAAGGACTATTTGATGTGCAACTTTTTTCTCGGGCAAATAGAGTAACATTTATCTCAAATCAGAACTATGCCATATTGAACATTTCCTGTGCTTTGCATTGTGCTGTTTTCACATGGTTAGCTAAAATACTATATGACCCTTCCAGAAGATATGTTTCTTATACAAGGCGAACAATCCAGCACAGTTTGGAACGCTGCACTGAGTTGAAAGTTCTTACCTGTATTTATCAACAAGACAATGTACCTTCCATCATTAGCATACTCGAAGATTCTAATCCGACAAAAGATGACCCAATTGGAGTTTATGCGATGAACCTGAAGCAATCGGTAGGAGGCACGGTCCCTATTCTTATGTCTCATCAGCTTGGCAATACTCCATTGACAGATTACAGATTCAATGAAATTGATCACATTATAAATGCCTTCTATCAAATTGAATACCGGCACGAAGGACTTACCATGGTTCAATGCCACACATCCTATGCACCTTATCCAACATTACATGATGCAGTTTGTTCAATGGCTCAAGGGAAAGCTACATCCTTGATAATCGTACCCTATCGAGCATCGGATGATCCATCAGTTAGAATTGTTACCAGGAATATCTTGCAATATGCTCCGTGTTCGGTTGGCATTCTTTATGATAATGAGAAAGTAGGAGGATCAGTTGTGCCCAGTCATGCTATGAAAAGGGTAGGCTTGGTTTTTCTTGGCGGCCCTGATGATCGCGAAACATTAGCATTCGGTGCACGAATGGCTATGCATCCGCACATCATGCTCACCGTTATAAGGTTCGTATCAGATGAACATAGTGATGCTGATTTAATAGAGAAAAGGCGCGACATGAACAGTGTAAATGAGTTCAAGTCCCGAACGAGCAATAGCAGCAATGCTCCAAGATTTGTTGAGTATACAGTGACACAAGGATCCGAGACGGCAAGGTTGCTACGAGGGGCGTGCCACAATTTCGAGCTTATTTTGGCAGGAAGGAGACATGATCCATGTTCTTCATCGGTTATAGGACTATCAGAATGGAAAGAAAAAGATGAATTGGGAGTAATAGGAGATATGTTGGTATCTGCAGATTTTAATTGCAAAGCACAAGTGTTTGTGATACAGCAACAGGCTTCAGTAGTGGAACAAATGATTCGAAGTCCGAAAAATATATCAAGAAGATTAAGTACAGTTGCAAGTGAGTGGCAGGAGTCAAGTATTTCTTCAGGTAGTAGCTGATATATCATAAAACATTTAGAGAAGGAAATTGACCCACTTCCATTGTAATAAAAAAAAAAAAAAAAAGGCTAAACCTTTACAGTGGGACTAACCTTGAATTGCAGTTGCTGATGCTCCAATGGTTGCTGCTCCATAAGCAGAACTTGTACATCTTTTCTTCTTTGATAGTTTTTCTTGACTGGTTTGGAATTTTTTCCTTTCCGAACTGCTTTAGCCTCATTATCTTTTTAGCTTACAAAGCTTCCGTAGAATCACGGGTGCTAATTGGAATCATGTCAAAACTAAAAAATGACTGGAAATTCGGCCAACTACTCATCATTTCCTTTTTCTAACTTATGTATATTATGTTTTTTCATCTTATAGTGTTACTTTGCATAATTATTGTAGAATCTTGGCCCAAACCCAGTAAGTTAGACTCGAAAAACCAGTCTGATTTTGTTGTGTAACCAAAGAAGTGCAAATTATGAAATATCCTTAAATTGGAGAATTGATGGAACCAATTTTAAACATTAGATTTTGATGGCTGAATCATAATAATAATGATGATATTGAAATGTAAGAAACTTTGTCCCCCTTTATATGGATAAAATATATACTCGATTTGGTGAATGCCACTGGTTTATATTTCCTTCTCCATACTCTGCCATTGATAAATGTCATTTTACTTTTCCTTTCATATTACTTTAGGCATCGCTAATTTTGTTCAATTAGTAGCAAGAGGATTACTTTTCAGAAAGTGCATTAATATACGTACCAACCAACTATTAAAAGAAAACAATTGAATTTATCTTCTTCTAAAAAAAAATTGTACTTTTTTAATCTACTTACTTTTAATCAAAGTGCATTAAAAAAATGTTTAATTTTAAATCAATTGAAATCGACAACAAATTAAACAAGTGTTTAATTGATAAAAAAATAGAAACTCATTAAAAATATGTAACAAACAAAATAAATAAACTATAAACAAAAAAATTCTAAACAAGTTTGAAAAAAATACTAAACATTGAAAATAAAAACAATTATAACATGTGGTAAACTAATTGTAAACAACAATATACACGGAAAGAAGTACTCACACTCAATAAATCAATTATATATAAATAAAAAATTACTCGCGTATAGTGAATCAATTATTAAAAATATATATATACATATTTAGTGAATTGAAAAGTGAATTATTTTGTAATTATTTTTATTTTTGGACCTATTAATATAAAATTAAGGAAAAAATATAAATTGTCGCATAGTGTTTGTTTTCTCTTATGTTTCTTGTTTGAGCCACTATCGATCTTTTACTATTGGCGGTGGTTTCTATTTTACCTTCAATTTTGCTTTTTGCTTGCTTTCTAAAGTTCTAAATCTATTTTGAGTTTGAACAATTTATTTTATATGTGATTTTAGTCTCTTTTTACGGTGTTTCGTCTCTCTTATTGAGTTTTTTAATTTGATTATGTTGTTTTATTTAATTTTGATTATTCAGGATACAAGAGGAATTATTGATCTATTTTGTTTGAAAATTCCATATCTTTAAGTATCATTATTGACTTCCTATGGATGGAGTTTGGTAATGCGACATGTTCATCTATAAATATACTTTTTTTTGTGTTTCATATGCCATCAGTTTTCAAAAGTATATAATTTTCCGGAAATACCATTGTAAAAAACTTATTTTGTTGTCCAATGTGAAAGACCAATTTTTTATACTGAAGATTAATCTTTTCTACTAAGATTTGAACACTCACAAATAAAAAATTTTAATTATTTATTATTGTATTTCCTATTTCTTCTATAAGAATATAATTATGCGTTTGACTACTATTATTAATTAATAAAATTTATGTTTGATTTAAAAAAATGGATAAAATAGAAATTGCCTATATTAAGCTAATGAATTACTCTTCCTTTGTTGGAAATAATAAACGCTTAACAAAATATAACAGGCAATGTTACTCAAGAGAAAACTCGACTACTTGATGTGAATAATTTTTCTGAAATCTTAATGATATTTTGAAAAATATTATATGTATAACTTAAAGTAACAATAACCCGCATTCAGGGAACACTATATAACATTTGAGATTGAACACAATCAAACTATAATTTTTATTTGATTTTTAATTTCAATTTGTTTTGTAATGGTTGTATTCAATGACGTCTTTTGAAGAGGCTTTTAACTTTTCAGTGGATCGAAATTCTAAAAGCTATTTTTTAATATAGTTCAATTAGTTTTTACGTGTTTGAATAACATTTTATCAAAAATTAATATATATATAAACAAAGGAGACAAAAAATTTGTTATCCATTACAAAATGTTAATGTAATAATTAGACAAGAAATTTGTCAAACTAAATATAAAATTTTGTCTTGAAGTTAATCAAAATTCAACTTTTAGTTTAAAAATTTTATCTCAGTCTTAGTCTGAGCTATCTTAACAGGGGCATTTTAAAAATTGCAATAATAATATTAATTTTTTAAAAAATATATATATATATTTAATTAAATAAGAAACAATAATATTTAACAAAATATTTTTTTCCCCAATAACTTAATCATTTTTCGTTTAAAAATATCTAATATGTATCTTCTTCTCTGTAACATTTGGAATCTTAAAGAAAACCAAAGTTTTCAGCTAAATTCAAAGCTCACTCACTATAGCATTTGAAACTTCTACAAAAATCAAGATTTTCGGCCAAGTTCAACACTTACCCACCGCCGATCTCTTCTGTTCTCAATTTTATTTCAATCAATTAGTTAATTAAACCTAATCAGGTTTCTCTAATCTCAAGTTAAGTCCTCTGATTTTTGAATTGCAGTCATAATAAAATTGGCTATTATGGTTTATCTTTCATTAGTAATATAATATAATGATATTAAGAGAAAGATGATTTTGGTTGAAAGTAGAAATAAATAATTTAATACTATTAACGGATGACTAAAAATTTAATGGTAAACAATTTTAGAAGAAAACAAAACCGATTCTCAGAAAATAAAAACATTGCACAAAGAGAGACTATAAAGGATGGATAATATAACATTGTTTTTTTAAGAATAAAAGATAGATAGTAGCCTAATAAAAGGGTAGTATACAGAAATATATTTTTGACAATATATAATTATTAATTTATTTTAATTATTTTTTATTTTTTATTTGACATTTTCAATATGAAACATATATCATTACTCAAAGACTGATTTTTTTTTTTTTAGACTAAAATGTTTCATATGGGTAAAGAGAGAAATAAAAAATAAATTAAAATAAATAAATAAATTTATATTAATAAAAATTTAACTTCCAAAAATACCCTTTTATGATTTAGCTATAACAGAGGCTAGCTAGGTTGTTTTCAATATTTATTTATTTATTATAACAATATAATCAAGAACATGTTTACTTCTACCCCAGTGTAATCAAACATGTCTGTTGGAATTAATTAATTAGTATTTGTATTAATTAATTAAGGTCCGCCCATGACTTATGGATCATAGGTAGATCCAATTAAGTGTAATGGGCTATAGGGTTAAATGGGTAACCCTAATGACCCAATACTTATATATAGTCCTAATAAGAGATTAGGGGATACATAAGTATTATTCTTTGGAATAGCCACCCTAGAGAAAATCAGTTTTTCTCTACTCTCTCCATACTCTAACTGTTCCATCTCATTTAGAGCTCTTAGATTGTGAAATAGCGCTATAGGACTATGTGTTCTATAGACGACCTAGCTAGCCAGATCCTGCAACCGCTTCCGCTCGTGGGAATATTCGTTCGTCGTACATGAGGTATTTATATTTATTCCCGCTTTATTTATATATTCGTTGTATGAATTCCTTCATTGGTATCAGAGACTGCTAGGTTTTTGTTTCAATTGTATGAGCTCAATTGATTTGGCATGTTTATGTGTAAATACGCGTTGTATTTGTTGTTGGGATAATTTGAGAATTAATTTTTTGTGCTATGAGTGTTTGATGATCGAATCTGTTATGCTCCCATGTTTATTTTGGATCTGTTCTAAAATTTTAAGATTGATTGAATCTAGTTTTAATCAATTGAAATTAAAAAAAAAAAAAATATTTAAATTGGAAATCTGAGAAACGAAGAACAAGTTCTTCGTTCTTCACCTGCGTCAACCTTGGATTGCCCACCACAGCCGGAGTTGCCACCGATAGCCTGAACGAGGGTCTTCGACGATCCGGCAGTCCCTAGTAGTGGCGGCGCGGCGGCGTTGAAGCTTCTGGAGCTTCGAAAAATCGCCTCTGTTTTTTTGCTTGTGTGCTTCGCGATTTTGAATTGAACTTTGGCTTCGATCTCGACTAATCGGAGTCCCAGCATCCTTGGAATCGTTGAAAGACGCATCCAGCGGTGAAGAAGGCGTCGGGCCAAGGCGACACGACGGCGGAGTTGAGTTCGGCCTTCGTTCTTTAGGTTCTATTTTTCCCGTTCCTGTTCTCAACGATTTCGAGAGCAGTCCAGCCTTCATCCGCACCGGATCGGAAGGCCAAAAGGCGTTGCTTGTGAGGCGCGATCACCGGAGCGCTTGTCTGGTGGCGGCTGGGGCTTGTTCTGGTCGGCTATGGCGGCTGAGCAGGGAGCAGACGCGGGCGGCTAGGGTTTGCTGAGGCAGAAGACGCGGTTTTTCCCATTTTTGGTCCTCTATCTTATTCTGTTTCCTTTCTTAGTGCTCAAATTCTCTCAGATTTATGAATCTGGCCCCAAACTTTGGATCTCTTACAAAAGAGCCCTTCTGGCAGAATTAATTTTTAGAAAATTAATT
>CATIWJ010057203.1:0-11651 GCA_949640765.1 Croton laevigatus | reverse complement strand
AATGTGCGTAATAGTATGGGTGATCAAATGTTGAATGATTGTTTGATTACTTTTTTGGAGAGATATTTGTTTATAAAAATTAGTATGGATGATATTGTAAATCGATACCAAAACATGAAAACTCGTCGAGAACAAGTGTAATATGTTTTATTAATTTATAGTTTGAATATTTATGAGTTTGATTACATATTGTAAGACCTTTTTTTTTTTTTATCTATGTAGTTTTATGTTTTTATTTTTTTTAAAATTTTTTCTTCATCAGTAATCGGTACTCAGTAGTGAGTAGTGACCCCGTATTTCAAAAATCCTGCGTTCGCCCCTGCCTAGAATAGAGGATGGCCTAAGCTTAGTTGGGTGATAATGGCAGAAAAGTGGCGGCTGCACTAGGTCTTCTTTGTGAAGAAGAAGAGTTTTTTTTATTTTTTTATTTTTTTTAGTTTTCTTTTTTCTTTAAATTAAGAAAATAATATTAATAATATAATAATATAATTAAGATTAAAACAGTAATTAGCTGGCAATTTAATGGAAAAAATACTTAAAATAGACAGAATGATATATTTGTCTAACGAATTTAAAACATAAGAAAAAATTAGTCTACTTTAAAAAATATAGGAAAATTTTTGTTCTTTTTGATAAAACTAGAGAGGAAATTATAAATTTGAATAAGAGATTTTGCCAACAAAATTTACAATATACAAAAACTTCAGTTTTTTTAAATTGCAATATTCATATATGCATTCAATAGCATAGCATAACTAACTAGGACAAGCGGGAACAACCATCTAGCGTGGCTGAGCATAGTATCTAACGATTCAGAGATCATAAGTTTAAATCTCATTGCGGACAAGGAAGTAACCCAGTGGTAGGTGCTTTCATTACCAAGCCTCCGTGCTTGGATTTAATTCGCTTTCCCTCCCCTTTAGATAGAGAGTAGAGTAAATATATCTTTATAAAAAAAAGACAAGAAAAACAAACTAGGACAAGCCACATAATATGAAACTTTTTATTTCTTTATTATTTAAATCGTTCCATTTATTTGTAGATGAAATAATACTAAATCAGCCAATTATTTGATTATAGGAACTCGAGTGACAACCCCATTGTCATTAACCCAAACCGAAACTCTATCACACCTAAGGTCCTTAGTAACTGGAGTTCCTTCCTTCAACACAATTGCATTCACATTTGGGTTCTTCTCTCTGCAGTAGCCGCGGCAGCTTCCCCTTGAGCCTCAAGCAGTTCCGGCCGCGAGTTCTTGCCTGTAATGCCATAAATTGCAACATCACAATTATTAATAAAGCAAATTATTTACCTTTACATCCGATAGCCATTGTCCCTATTTCCTCTATTGATGTCTCCCTTCTTCGCCGACATATTTGAATTATAATTTTTCATACTTTGGAAACTGATTTACATTATAATTTATTGACATTTTCAATTTTCACATTTTCTTTAATAGTTTGGGGTCTATAAAAAACAGTAATAGATTTCGATGATTATCTTAATACTTTGGACAATTGAATTGAAAATATCACTTAATATTTTTATTTTTGGCTAATATGAATTGAAATAATGTTGAAAGTTAAAATTGTTTTGGTAGCTTATTAAAGAGTCATTGTTACAACTGAAAATTATATCAAAATTTAAAAATATTGAATCAATTTTGCATATAAGTTCAAGGATTAGCATAAATATGAGTTTTAAAAGTATAAAATTAGATCAACGGCCAAAATTACTTATATTATTGGTTATATTGTTCATCAAATAAAAATAAATGTTTTATATTAATATTTTAATTATTAATTAAAAAATATAATGCCAATTCTATGGAATTGTATAACATTAATTTATATAAACATACTACTTCCGTAATTTTTTTATTCTTTACATTTCAAACAGCATGATTAGATTCAAGTTTGGTGTTGATAGTTTGATGGGTTGAATTAGGTAGATTAAAGTATTATTTATATATAACTTAATTAGAGTAATCATATTTTATAACTAACCTAAACATACTTTAATCTACCTAACACAACCCATCAAACTATTAACACCAAACTTGAATCTAATCATGCTATTTGAAATGTAAAGAATAAAAAAATACAGAGTTAATATTTAGCTTAGGTAATTTTGGTGGTTTTTTTGTACGGTAAGTATATTATTTTGAAAAAAAATTAGCTATTTCCATTAAATTAAATGAGTTGTGAAGCAATTGAAAAAAAAAAAGTCATGAAAATCTTCTGAAAAATAAAAAAAAAAACAGAGTTGTGAAGATGAAAGAAGAAAACTGGAAGAGTGGTATTCTTTTTTTTTTTTTTTTTTATTAACATAGATACTCTTATCTAGAGTCCTATACTAGGGGAGAATTGGAAAAATGGATTTGATAAGCTTCGAACCCGAAACCTCAGTCCTAGAAAAAAAGTGTCTTAACACTAGACTACCTTCTTGAACTTAATCACGTGGTATTCACTTTCCTATTTTGTTTTTGTTTTTTTGTACACTATTGCCATTTGTCTTTACTAGATTGGCTTGTCACACCACTGAACATGCTGAAGTTGTGTGACCCATGTAATATTTTTTTTTTTTTGTTTTTGGCTACCTTTAAGAGAGTTTGAGTTTGAACTTGAGACTTTTGGTCTTTGTTGATATTACCTCACCATCAGACAAATCCTCCCCGAGTTGTTCAATTTCATGAAATCTTTTTGTACTAAGATTAGACCTTTTTCATGTGAACGCCAAAGAAAATTTAGATTATGACTTCTTTTCACGTCAACGCCAAAGATAATGACTTCCTTTCATGTCAACGCCAAAGAAAATTAAAAAATTGAGAAACACACATCAATTTGCTATTTCAGATCAGAATCACATGTTTTTCTTATTTGTTGAACATTCTACAAGGACAGTATGTGGACCCACTCCCATGTCAACTTTGCAAATTGCAACGTGTTTTTTGTTTCGTCTCTACCCTTTTCTATCCACGTCGACAAGGAAGACGTATCGTTGGATGATTGGTCGTTAATTTATCAATATCTTTGTTTAAAAACATATAGTAAAAAAAAAAAATACACCTCAATTTCGATATTTTTATATATTTAATATCTTGCATTTAAAAATCAATTTCAGTTAATTTTTCTAAATAATTATTTTATCCTTTATATGCTGTTTTATAAAATAAAAAATAAAGTAAATACTTGTAAAAAATATTTTAATATTAGACATATTAAAAATGTAGAAAACTATCCTTTTCAAAAATAATTTTATTAGAGGGCTTAACTTCGTGTTTAGTGTGCTGTGTTATGAGCTGTTAGTCACGAATTTGAATCCGTTGAATTAAAAAAAAAAAAAATTTTTTAAAAGAAAAAAAATAATTTTATTAAGAGTAAAATAATATTTCAAAAAATTTAATGGTAAATTAAAGTAAAATAAATAAAACAACTTAATTGTTTAGTGTAAGCACGATTTAAAAATCCAAAAATATTAAAAAAGTGTTAATAAAGTTAAAAATATAGAAATCTAAGTGCATTTATCCCATTAATTTATTAATCAAAGATGATTCTGGAATTCTTTTTTCCAAAATTTGTGATATAAATTGTCGTGCATTTTATTGATTAGTGATTTTTTTTTGAACAAGTTGAAATATTTTTATTAATGATTATTTTATCAACAAAACTTTATCCTTTTTCTACATAGCTATAGGGGATGTGGGATAGAACATATGAGGAATTGAATTCAATGTCTCAACAATTTTGGGAGGTTTTACCACTAGACCATCCCATCACAATTTACTTATTTATTCTATTGATTTTGCTAATTTATATTGTTAGAAACGTTAGTTTCGAAATATCAAAAATAGGATTTAATATAATTAGAAATTATAAAACAAAAATTACAGATTAGAAAAATTGTAAATGTAAATAAACTTAGATTAAACCTTAACAATGAATAAGGAGTAGAAGAAAGCCAAGGCCTATAAACACAGTCTCCTCAAGATAGGATTTGTCCGGGATTTACAACCGTCTCCTAGGATATAACAGCTATAGAAGCAAACTCAACCGAGTGCTGAAGCTTATCGCCAGAACCTAGAACTAACAACCTGCTGAATGAAAACAGAACGAAGAAAATATTCTCAGAAAATTTTTCTATGTAAAACAGACTGAAACCATTGGGAGTTATATATAAGCAGGATGGGGAATAAAAAAATTAAAGAGCATCAATAGCAAAGATTAAATTGTCATAAAAGAGAATTAAAATTAAAAGTGATATATTTTTAATTGCAAAAAAGTAAACCAGTTTTATTACAAATTAAAACTAGTTTTAATATTAAAACGGCTGAATTTGTAATAAAACTAGTTTTAATACTAAAACTGCTGAATTAAAACAGGTTTTAATCTGTTACTAATGGAAAAAATTTTTGGTGGGGAAAAAAATGGGTTGAGCTCGTAATAAACTATTTCAATCTGACATTCGCATTGCTCCAATGTGTGGGTAAAGGATCAATCTTAGATTTGCACCCTTGTGCACAAGAGAAAGCATTTGTACTTATAATTTATTATTATATGAAAAGGTCGTTCTTTATAAATTGCTCTGCTATCTTTATTCCCAAACAATGTGGGATTCATTCCATCCATTCCTTATCTTAAGCTTGTTTTGAGTTTCAATTTTTCATTCAACTTTAATTCATTTTGAGCATATAATATATCATTGAAAAGCTCTTATTGCATATAATACAATGACACATTTCATGTTATTTGAATCACAAATTTTTCTGATAAATTATCATGCTCAAAATTGACTAATAATCATTTTCTCATGCCATAAATATCCAACATATATTTATTTCATTTGGTTGCTTAATTATATATGACCGCAACATAATCCTAAAATAAATTATTTAAAGTATTAAAAAATTCAAATATTATCAAATAATTTTTTTATTATCAAACAAATTCAAATATTATTTTGCATAAGAGTTTATATGTTAGCTTCTTAACATTTTAGTAAATATACTTATAGATTCTTCTATTTTATAAAATATATTCTCAAGTATTTTAATTTTTAAAATATTATACTCTTATATTCTTCCGTCTAAAAAAAAAACGTTATATTTATACAGTAAGGATCAAAAAATATTTTTTCTCATCTTAAACCTATTGTAACAAAGATCAAAATGTAATTCTTTACACTAAATAATCCAAATCTATTTCCGGCAAAGAACTAAACAAGTAAATATACATTTTGAATCTTGTTCTACCAATAAATACTGAGAAATGAAATATAAAATTATATTATCTATCAACAAACTTATAATAAAAAAAAATTATTCTAAGCTTGGAACTTATCAAACATATAGGGTATATAAATAAGTTTATATTATATTGAACTTAAAAAATTATGAATTAATTTAGTTTATATATTCCAATTTTGACATATATCACAACTCTAAAAAAAATAATAATAAAATGACAAGTATTTAGATTCAACTAGCAAAACTAGATGACAAACCACATTCATATATATATTCTTTTAGAGGCGTACACATCCATACTTCTCATGTACACCATATATATGGTGGTAGAGGGGCTTTAATATTAACAGGCAAGCCATACAATATGAAAATTTTATCTTTATTATTGAAATCGTTCCAGGAGCTGAACTAATGTTAAAAATTAGCTAATTACTGAGTTATAGGAACTCGAGTGACAATATCATCATCATCATCAACCCAAACCCACACCCTATCACACCTGAAGTCCCTTGGAACTGGAGTTCCCTCCTTCAACACAATTGCATTCACCTATGGGTTCTCTTTCTGTATGATAGCAGCGGCAGCTTTCCCGTTAGCTCCGGCCACGAAGTCTTGCCTGCAAATTTTCAATTATAAATTAGTAGGTTTAATTTCATGCCACAGACAATATCAAATTAACCTTACTAAACCAAATTATTTACCTCTACAGTAGTCGACCACTGTCTTCAGTTCCCCTGTTGACATCTCTCTTCCTTTCCAACACAAAAATATAGTGAAACTTATAGATTAGTTGATTATAATAGTGGATTTTTATAGAGGTTGGCCTTGTAAATAATAGAGTATTCTTTGCCGACGTATTCCAATTTTAAATTTTTAGTTGGCATGCTTTTTTAACTAAATTAATTGAATAGCATGGTTCTATCTATAGCTATTAACCCATCATCGCATGCCTTTTCAACTAAATGAATTGAATAGCTATTACCTCACATGGCTATTTATGGTTGATATTGACAAAACAAAAATACACCCTTTATTTCATTCCCAATCCGGCTAGACTTCTGGCAACGAGCACCGCTCAAATGTTGGGATAATGATATTTTTGGTGTTTTTATAAAACTTATTTCCCAATTTGGTGGGAAAAAGTCAAAATTCTAAGTTTGGAGTTAACTTTTTCCATTGCGCTAGATGAAGTTGCAAAATGGGCTCATTGCGCCAGTCCGCCTAACGAGAAGAACATTGTCCGAAAAGCTTTGGACACGTGGCACTTGCCCAGGGTATTGCGTCACTTAAATTGGCGAAATGGACAGAGCTTTTTCAATTGAAATGAAACAAAATTTGAAAGGGGCGAATGAGGAAGAGCCACATGGCGACTCCCAAGGGCATTGCGCCACTTAGAGTTGCGAAATGGAGGGAATATGCAGCTTTTGGTCAACTACACGGCAACGAAATTTGAAAGGAGCGAACGATGAAGTGCCACGTGGCAGTCCCAGGGCATTGCGCCACTTAAATTGGCGAGATGGAGGAATCTGCAGCTTTTCCTGCTTTTGTTCATCACGCACGGTAACTTTTCATCACTATTTATCACCCACTCCCCCCTCATTCATTCCTCATAACACAAAAATCAGTAAAAAATTTACTATTTATCACCCACTCCCACCATCAATCATTGTTAAATCATTTGAATAACCAATTTTTAAATCATTTCAACAACCATTGCGCCGATTGGAGTTAGAAAATGGTTCATTTTCCCACTTCAACCCATTTTCCTACTCTAACTGGCGAAATGAACATAAGACTTTGCCACGCCAGCTACAAACTACACTAAATTTGTAAATAATTTTCAATACATACCAAACCCAGAATTTTGACTTTTCCCACACCAAAATGGGAAATAAGTTTCATAAAGACACCAAAAATATCATTATCCCTCAAATGTTTGCCTATTTCTGATATATATTTGTTTTTGCGATTTAAAATCACATATTTCAAACTAATAGATAGTAAATACCACAAAGTTTCAATAATGTAGTAAATAGCATATTTGATCTTAACCAAGATCTAGAACACTAAACTAACCCTAATTCAAAATAAATAGTAAACTGCCTCCTACCACAGTAACAACTGCCTCCCACTACCACAACAACTGCCGCCTCCTGCAAGTAGTATATATGGTACGTATATCAATACTTATGGAACATATACTAATACATATATCCTGTCGTTACTACCTCTCCACTAAAGCCACTGCTGCTGCTACCACCGCTTTCGGCAAGCAATTTATATAGTGCATATACCAGTATATATGGTATATATACGGCTGCCACTGACTGACCAACACTGCCATTACTGCTGCCATCTTCGTCTCTAGCGACTATTATGTATGGTACATACGGTCCATATGCTATTATATACGGTTTTTTACACATTGTACGTATGGTATATCAAGAATATATGCTAGTATATATGTTTTTTAATAAAAGAGTAAAATAGTATTTTTACTATCAAATGTGCTATTTACTACATTTTCAAAATAATATGCCATTTACTTCTTCAAAATTTAAAAAGTGCTATCTTTTTTTTTTTTCAAATACTACAAAACCCCAAAATCAAATGAAATAGGTCAAAATTTTCAAATTTTGACTTTATAATATAAATTAAATATGACTGCGAATTCAATCGTATAATCATTTTGTGTTTGATTTATAATATAATGCCAAAATTTAAAAATTATGACTCACTAAATTTAATCTTGAAGCACTATGATCAAACGATTTATTTTCAAAAACAAAATTTATGCTAAACATGCGAGTGGTGCTCGTTCCGAGAGCTTTAGGCTTTCCCATTTCGTATTAGAGACGTTATTAGTGGATGCACATGTCGGGTTAACTCAAACCCGGAAATTCAACAATCCAACAAATTTTATAAAATTGGCTCGAATCAAACTGATTTGGCATTGATTCGGATTTAGATTCTGTGCTTTAATTTGCCATTTTTTATTTCGGCTAACTCGGCTTTGATCGAGCCAAAAATTTTAAAAATTTAGCCCAGGTCAAATAAGCATATGATCCATTAATCGGGGCCGAACTCGACAAGTTGGTTAAGATCCATACCCCCTAATTATATGTCTTGTTATGGCTATTGCAGGTTTTATGCATGTTCATATTGACAAATGAAAGCGTGAAGTGGCAAATACACATTTTAAGGTTCATATTATTTATTTTTTTTCAAATCACATGTTTGGTTGTCTATATGGAGAACTGAAATCATTTTTAGTGAATCTCAATTTATAAAATTTGGCTCTATATTATAAATTAAACATAAAATAATTTAGACCATTAAATTTATAATTATATAAATTTTATAATATAAAGTTAAATTCTATAAATTGTAGTGAAAATTATATAATAGCTGATTGTAATGGTGGATTTATATAGAGATTGGCCTTGTAATTATAAATAATAGAGTCGTCTTTGCCGGCATATTTGAATTTTTTTATTTTTAAATTTGCATAGCTTGGTCCTATCCCATTACCCCATCACATTAAGGCTAGTGCTTATCTTCATCTTATACCAAAATAAAAATAAAAAATCGTGTCTTAATTTCACTTTCAAGTTCATTTTTGGAGACATTATAGGTTATTTATGGCTAGTGCAGGCCTGAGTTTCATGCGTGTTCATATTGAAGAGTTGATTCTTCAAATCCCGACTTTTGAATTAGTAATTGTGCCATTTGTCAATTGCTAGGAGGATCAAAGAAACTAGACAACAGGTGGCCCTTAGTCAGTGATTTTTATTTGTTAGAGTGTAGAAATTTCTATACAACTTATTGGTTTTTTTTTTTAAATAAAGATATACACATGCACCCAGTTAGTAGTTAAAAAAAATGGAGCTTCAGATAGGGATTGAACCCGGATAAATGAGGCGTATATCAAAGCTTCATACCACCACGTCTCGTTTTGTCTTCAATTCTCTCTTGTTCGTTTCATTTATTATGTATAAGATAAGATAGATAGACCATGGCTACAGCTAGTTCTGAGTTTGCTCGTTTTTCTTATAGGGTAAACAACAAAATGCAAAATGAAGAACCCTAAAAAGCAAAACAAAATGGGAAAAAATAATGCTAAAAAAATTACAATTCTTTGAGTTCTATGGATTTTTAGTTGGCCTACTAATAGTGAAGTGTTAAGAAGCAGAGCAGGTAATTTCTCCATATATAAGGATTGAAAACTCAATTATTAAGATATAAGTGTGTTGAATCACTCATACCAACACTTAATGATATTAGGTCAGATAATTTTTTTTTATTAACCACGAAGTGTCTAGACTCACAAGTCTAACTAAATATATGTTCGCTATTCGATGCTTAGGAAAGTGTTGGCCGAGGAAAATTTGCACTAATTAGAATTCAAAACCATGACTAACCTCGTTTGCTTCATCTTAGTAGGTGCTTATGAGCCACTTAAGCTATTCTGTTATAGATATATGTATATGTGGATTTTAATATATAGATAGTAAAGAATTAAAATCGTACTATTTAAATAGAGCTAGTATCGCTATGTAATCACTTGCATTAAATTTAACATAGTTACAAATATTATAGGCTACATAGCAAAAAAAGATCCTCCCCTATATACCAAATAAGTGATGACTATGTGATTTGGTAGGAATCGAACTCAAGACCTTTATATAACATAGTCAGATAACTTAATTAAATTGTTTATTGGATTCATTAAATTTTTAAAAGACCCATAAAATAATTTATTAATTTTGAAAATTTTATGAAATATCTACTAAAAATTTTATTTTAAAAAATGCCAACAAAAAATCACTTATTACACTAATTTACAATAAGTTTATAATAAATCATGACTAGTTAATTTTGTGGAGAAAAATGACCTTTTTTTCTATGGAAGAATTTTAAAAAGATGGGCATTTTCGTATAAATGTCATAATTTTCTATGTGCGGCACCTTATTGTGACCACGGGGAAAAAAGCATCTCGTTCTAATTTTTACACTAATTAAACATTTATTAATGCACTTGAATTAGTATAACATAATGGTATTAAAAATCTACATTGTGCAAAAACTTCATATCACCAAAATTTATAAGGATGCAAGTTAGACAAATTAATTAGTTAATAAAACCTTTTAACATAATCTATACCCGAATAAGTGTAAACAGGGACTTCTATGCGAATATTTTTGCTGGTGATCCAACATGGATAACGAAAATCATATCAATTATTTAGGCTTTGTTGGTTAAATCATGTCCTAAATGAAAAAGGAAATCTAACTCTAATTAAATTGAATAGTTGAGACAAGATGAAGGACCATTTTATCAATCATTCTTAGCTACATTGTACTAATTTTATTTTCATATAATTCTTGGGTTATAATTTAAAATATGAAAAAAAAAACATATTATTATTATTATTAGAATTTATAAGTAACTAGACACTTTTTGCTTGGATATAGAAATATTTTTCAAATCAGAGATACTTTTATATTTTGGGAGCGAAGAAGTATAATAACTTATGATACTTTGTTGAAGCTTCACATACTAATTAACTGGGGAACAATCAATTTCATTGAGTATATTAACATTACATTTTATTAAGGGAAATTTACAAAAAAACTCCTTGGATTTTACTCTATTCTACATTTTCCTCCCTGTCTTTTTTTTAATGGACAAAAATATCCATGCGTTTTAATTCCGTTGACAAAAATACCATTCTGTCTATTTTTTCTGCTAAAATAACGGTAGAAGGACCAAAATATAATTTTACGGGTCTTTTTAAAAAATTTAAGTAATGAAGGACTAAAACAGTAATTGTCCATCTTCTTCAACCTCCTTCTTCATTTCAACAAACCAAACTCTGTCTATTGCTATTAATGCTTCCTAAGGTTGATATGAGCTAACTTCCTTCCTGTAATATCAATGGAAACGCATATAGAATAATAAGCTCCAAAATGTGGAATTAAACTAAAATTCGTTGAATTAAGATTAGATCAAACCTAAGATTTGCGTTCTCTTAGCTATGTAATCCAGGTGTGACATGTTCTCTGCCATTTCCAATTGTCTCAGGCTGTGAACTTTCCGTCGAGCGCCGTTTCCGACAAGCCTTTTTCGAGGTCCGGTTGTTATCATGTTCTTTGTTGGGGAACTTTTGGTCTTCAATAACAGAGGCATTACCAGTTGCAACGTTATAAGCTTTAAGAAAGCAAATTATGAAGTCAAATTTTAATTAAAATAATTTCTAAGTACTTTGATTTTCCCGGGCTTTCTAATTATCAAAACAGAAAAATAAGAAAAGCAAAATGGAAATTAACGTTGAAATGATTGATACATCTGAGATTTTGAAGAACAACAGAGAGAATGAAGTCTTTTAATGTTAGAGATAGAAAT
>CATIWJ010057199.1:0-11288 GCA_949640765.1 Croton laevigatus | reverse complement strand
TTTAGTGACGTATTCAAATCAATCCTTAAAGACAATAGGGCTATGCAACATTCGTTTCAGCGAAATTAGACATTCTACCATGAATGAAAATGGTGGTTAGTACAAAATGGTTAAGCTTAATCATAAAAACAAACTCAACAGCCAATTTGTCTAATAAGCCTATATGGAACTTCAACACTGCTTAAACACAATAAGAAACATAATAAGGAGAGATACAGACAATTAATTAAAGAGCACAACGACTACGAATTGAAAATACACAAAGCACAACAAAATAAAGGATGAACCTAGTCATGTTTGGAAGAGTTTCCCACCCCCTCTAACTTTTTCTTATTTTTATTTTTCTTTGTTTTTATATTTTTCAAAAAGTTATAAATAATTATAAGATATCCACTTAATGCAGTCTCTCCCACTTTTGATCTTACGTTCGTCACTTACAAAGGATTGGTCTTGATGCATAATTTCATGAATCCACTTCTTGAAGACAATCATCTTCTTGTTTCAGGTTGAGCTGGTTTCCATGCAGGGTCGAACCCAGAAAATATACATAGAGGCGAAATTAAATTAATATAATAACTAAAAAAATATATTGATAAATTTTGAGTGTTCATAATTACAATGCAACTTAACGATTTTTCATATTTTGAAATCGTCGTATAATTGATTCATCATCAACACTTCAAAAAAAAATTTTCTCAATATAAACAACTATAATATCATTTAACCATCAGTCTCTTATGCTATTACGTAACTTATTTTTATAATATTCATAGCAGAAAATAATTTAGCAATATAAGCAAATTATAAATAGGCGCCCTTGATAGTTAGAAAATTGATTTAATTAAATTCTATACTTTGACATTTTCTTAAAGGGTTTGCTTAAGAGGATATTAGTACCGATTTTATGTAGTATATGGTAATAGCATAAACAAATACCTTTCAATAAGCTTAACATGGTAGCCGCACTTGTATTAAGTGTTGGCTATAGTAGAGGACCAATAACCATAGTTGGGTTTATAGCAACAAGTCTATTTTTTTATGTTTTGCAAATTCAGGGTGGGTTCAAGTCCATCCTTGGCAGTTAATAAGTCTGCCAATGTTTCCATGATCAGAATACTGTTGTTGTATGGCGAAAGGTTGCATTGATAAGCGCTGCATTATGATTTGACATTTCAGTTGACTTATCTCAGTTTCTAATCTTTTAGTTTTAGCTTCGCAAGATTCATCTCCTTCGCTTCCACAGTCAGTTCCTTCAAACTATTGAATTCTTCTTTTAGGGCTTTGGGAATTTCATTTGTATTGTTAAGAGCTCATGGTCCTAATTATTGCCAAAGAAACATATTAGTCCGGTTAAGTTGATGATTACCCAAATTTGGATCGTCTCCCAACACCAATAAAGGAGTGAAAGAAGAATGAGGTAGTACCATCGATTATCGGTCGATCTTGCTTAGGGGCAGACTTATATTAGTCTAAATGTGGGCTTGAGTCCACTCTTAATTTAAAAAAATAAAAAATTAAACAACATGTCGCCTTTAGCCCAGTGGACCTAGCCCATGCAAACCTCATATATAATATAAAAATGTAATTGATAAAGTATACAAACAAATAGTCGGCAGTCACGACACACTTTTTTCCAATTTATGAATTTGTCCTGCACTATAACTATCTAAAAAGCCGCAGCCATCTGAAAAACAAAAAGAAAAAAAATTGTGCATTTGACATTACCTGCACGATTTCCAAAAAAAAATACTAGTAATTTTTATTGTTATTGAATTTGATTTTGATATATTTTATTTTTTACTTTCAGCTTTACTATCTTTAAATTCAGTTTGAATATATATCTTACTTTCTAATTCCATGGAGTTTAGTTTTTTATTCTGATTCAATTGCAAAATTAAATTCTAAAACCAATGTTTAATAATTTTTTTTATTAATTTGAATTTTTCTTTAGTTGTTTAATTTTGAATATGATTATGATATATTAATAATTAGAGATTTATGAAAAATTTAGTTGAAATATGATATTTTTTTAGTTTTAATTTTATATGCGAATGTGTGCTAAACTTCTTTAGTATTGAATATACGACGATTTCAAAATATGAAAAATTGTCGAGTTGCATTGTAATTATGAACACTTAAAATTTATCAATACATGTTTTGAGTTATAATATTAATTTAATTTTCCTTATCCTGTGTATATTTTCTGGGTCCTCTACTGATTCGAACCAACGATAAATTCTCTACTTACCAAAGCCATAGGTGTTCGAGAGCTATTATTATGGTTGAAACAAAAAAAAATTTTGTGTCCAAGTGTTTTAGAGGTTGATTATTTACATATGGTGCATGTATTGAGGGCTACATGTTTTGATAATTCTTATTTTGGTCAATTAATGGTTGAGTGCAAATAATTGATTGATAGTTTTTCTTCCCTTAATATGAAATTTGTAAAACAATCAGTGAATTAGTGTGCTCATAAATTGTCAAGGGCAGCTGTCTCTTTATTTGGTTGTATAGAGTGAAATGTTACCCTTTCGGATTTTATTCTAAATGTAATGCATGATGATATCAACAATATAACAGAGTTAGATAATTCGAGTAGTTGTGGACTCAGATGCTCAGATGTGTAATAATGCTATCACTAATCTGGCTAATAGGATTATTTAACTCTTAAATTTTTGAAAAAAAAAAATTAGCTTTGATTGAAAAAAAAGGGGTATATAATTAGCATATCATTTAATATTATATAATATAATTTGTACATAACCGATATACACTTAAAAGGGAAGATACATACTCATCATTATCATTCATAAAAATAAAATATAATATGCAGCGATACCAATTCATGACTAATCCGTTATTGGTAGAAGCTATGGCTGTGAAAAAGGGGTTAGAGCTAATTCAAGAACGGCAATGGAACGAATGTATGGTAATGACTGATTCTAAATCAATTGCCGAAGCTATTCAAGGCAAAAATAATTGTCATTATCAAATCATGGATGTGGTAGAAGATGCTAGAAAAATTATTTAATCTTTGAATCATGTTTCATGTATGTATGTTAATAGAGAGAAAAATAAACTTGCTCATAATTTGACAAGGGCTGCATTGGATAATAGTTTTATATATAATAGTTATGTCCAAGCCAATTTGCTTTACAATGTATAATATTGAATCAATGAAAATATCTTTGTTAAAAAATAAAATAAAATATATCAAGTTAAAAACAGATTTAAAAAAAAACTAAAATAAATAAATAAGTCATTCCACAGTCAATCATAATGAAGAACAGAGATAGTATACAATCACTATACATTTAACACATAGAGTGGATACTTTTTAATACATACATAACGACATAATTCAATTTAGTGCTTATTATATATTTCTCAAAATTAGTTATTCACAACTATTATAGTGAATAGAAAAAAACATATATATATGATCATTTTTTTTATATATATACAACCAACAGATTGCATACCATCGGCATGCAATAAGAATGTATATGAGGTAGAACTATAAATTGACAAAATTATTATACAACCAGTTTATAGATTGTTTACAATCTGAATACATTTAATATTTAGAAAATATATGATTAGTCTATATCTAAAAGCACAAAATATATAATCATACCAAGTAAAACTAAACAGACCTTTTGACTTTTCTTGGCAAAACCAAATATCTCAATTTTTATTGTTTAATTCTATTTTCAAAATAAGTTCTCGAATTGATTCCAACTAATTTGTTTACCATTTAAGTTGACTTAAAATGGGATTTTCGTAATAACCCATTTAATTATCATAAATTTCCCACTCAAAACTATATTTATAAACAGGGATACATTTGAGTTAGTGGTGGGCATTCATTGATTGAACTTAAAAAAACACTGGACAACTAACATAAAAAAGAAATATGATATATCTAAAGAGCAATGAAAGAACAGACTAGCGAAAGTGAAATACAATAAATGAGATCAGGAGATAGCTACCATTTACCAATTCAATTCCAATTACAAAATAAGCCCTCTTCTGTGTCTTTTCTTCCCCAATACAAAAACAGAAGCCTCTCCCCACTATCTCACAAAGAATGCAACAGAAGAATGTTATATATAAAGCTCAAAAAAGGAATACCACCCAATACATGGTCTCATAAGCGTACAAGGGCTAAAATGGCAGCCTTATATCATATAGTATATGTGGCCAAAAAGTAACAGCACAAAAATTTTGAAAAAAAAATAATGATAGAAACTTAAGACTCAATTAATAGAAAAGTGTCTAGAGCAGCAACAAAGAGAGGAAAGCCCATCCAAACACCAAGCTCCCACCCATCTTTTGCAGTGATGACATACTATCTGCTCCACTCTGCAATAATAACATTAAGATTGTTAAACCCAAATTAAATATTATTAATTAACGAGAAGAATGTACTTAAATTAAATGGGTAGGAAGGAAGAGATGTTACCAAACTGAATACCCATTATTAGAACTTGGGCCGTAATTGGGCCCTTGAATCTAAACCTATATACATGCATTATGACCAGAGATAAAAAATGTCTGGTCCAAATAATAATAATAATGGATCTAGAATAGATCTAAGCCTAAAGAACCAAATACCACTTACAAAATATACAAATTAACTAAATATTACTTCCCATCTGGATTATTTATATTTACTTTTCACCGATATTAATTAAATTAATTTTTCACCAATATCAAAATAGAAATAATAATAAATAATTATTAATTTTTTAAAAAATTTATTTTTTCACTGATATCAATAAAAAAATAATAATAAACAATTACAAAACTTATTATAAATAAAAATATAAATAATTCAAAAAAATACCTAAAAATGAAACCAGAGAGAACCTGAAAAAATCGGAGGGAGTAGCATATTTTGGTTTGTGTGTGTATAAAAAGTTATACATTATATCTAATTCCGTACTAAAACTTTTATGAGATCAACCTATAGTAAAAACTGAAAAGTAAAAACCATTTTGTGGAAAGTCCTTTTTACCTCTAGATAAGAAAACCAATTAGTCATCCTAGTTATTGATGCACTGGCAGGCATGGTAAAAAACTATGTGCCCCGTGCTCTACCCAGCCCAATCCTCGCACGCAAACCTATTTCTCTATTCTTTTTTACTGAACTAGGCCTTTTGATCTTGCTTTGAGTTTTTAGAAAAGGTACAGCAGGATCAGACAAATGAATCTAATTACTGATCATATTACTTTGACTTACTGACTTCGTAAACAAATATCTTATTGTAGTCTCGTCCACAGGATAATAAATATTTAAAAAATCTTTGCCCGGTGTATCCAAACAGAAAACATCAGGGAACAGAATTAGTTACATTTTACCGCATTGCGCCGAATTCTTGCGGGTATGTAAAATAAGATACGGTTCTAATGCGCATTTTAGAGACAAGCCATTACCGAATATAATGAATAAGAGAAGGAATGAAACACGTACCACGTCTGTGCCCGTGCCTGCTGGTCCTGGAGCGATTGAACCCAAACTTGGCGTCGGAGCTCCTGTTGGCGGTGATGGTGGACTCAGTCCCAACGGAGATGGAGCCTTGGCCTTCTTTTTGCCTGGAGCAGGAGCTGTAGCTGGAACCAGAGCAGGAGGAGAGGCGAGAGGAGCCGGTGGAGTTGCAGGAGGTGGTGGAGTTGCAGGTGGAGGAGTTGCAGGAGGAGGAGATGCAGGTGGTGGAGTAGCAGGAGGAGGAGAAGCTGGTGGTGGAGTAGCAGGAGGAGTGGCGGGAGGTGGAGTGGCGGGAGGAGGAGAGGCTGGTGGTGGAGAAGCAGGAGGTGGAGTGACAGGAGGAGGAGAAGCGGGTGGTGGAGTGGAAACAGGAGGAGGAGTAGATGGTGGTGGAGATTGAGTTACAGGAGGAGGAGCCGAAGCAGGAGGAGGAGTAGAAGTGGTGGGAGTAGGCGGAGCAGGGGAAGTTGTGGGAGAATTAGACGGCGGAGATTGGGCTGCGACACCGGCGATAGCAATGCAAATCAAAGAAAGAAGGAAAGTAGCCTTTTGATGCCTCATTTTAGTTAAACTTTCTCTATCTCTCTCTCTCTCTTTTTTTCCTCTCTCACAATGATCGCAAAGACAATGGAGATTGAGAGAGAGAACTGAGGAACACAGCAGATGAAGAAACTGAATAAATAGAGAGAACAGAGGTCTTACATTCTAAGGAAGGTTTTCAATATGGAGAGGGACCCACCGTCTACCAAATAAATCTGCGGCGTCCGATTTCCCTCTTAATGGTGGGGCCTATGAATACCTGTGATTTGGATTTGATCTTTCGATGACACGTAGTCTTCTGGCTTGTTTGCTTCGGATTTATGCTCTACATATGGTTTTTTCAGGCGACTCTACTTTTTTAACTCATAACAATGTTGTTATACAATCAAACCAAACCTAAAAGATCGTCATTTAAAACGCATTTAACCTATAAAGTAATCATTTATTTCGAAAAAGTATTAGCTCTTAATTCTGTTTATATTCAAATATTTATTTTTATCAATATGAAACTGAGTAAATAAACCATCATCCAGTACTGAACAATACCTTTCTCTCGGATGTGCATGGATATTAGTGAAATTAAATATGGAGTGTAAAATAAATATGAATTCGGACGCTTTTTGTGTTAATAAAAAACCCTATGATTTTGAGACCAGGAAAATATGAAGACCTAAAGAATGGGGATTCACCAAAATTTTATAAATTTTATTTTTAAAACAATTACTGTAAATTGAATTTATAAAATTGATTTATTGTAAATGGATGTGAATGTTAAAGAAATAACTATTCACAATTTCACTGAACGTGACCTAAATCCCATCCTAAATTTTGAACAAGAGATAATGATGAACTTGGTTTTAAAATTAATTAAAATTAATTGTTTGGTAGAGATGTACTTTAGAGGTGAAAAAAAAAAAGAGCGGTTAAGAAGGGGAGGCTGAAAGAGATGAGATGATTGTAAATGATTGTTAACGTTGGTCGTTAGAATGATGGGGTCCATTCAACTTTGGTTTATATGTATGTATGTGTGTTTATAGTATAAGCTTTTTATTATGATTATTTAATGTAACACATATTGTATAAATTTTCATTTTAGAGTATATACTCTGTTCATGTTTCAAAAAGTTGTAGACTTGTAATCGTATAAATCATAATTGTTATTTTCCTTGGATTGTAGAAAAATAGAGTGTTACCAGAATTTAGAAATTGTTTGGCATAAATAAGAAGAAATTAATTATACTTTCATACCAAGGAAATGTTTTGCTGCTTTGAAAGGTATGTTAATTATAGAAATTGGAGAACTCCTGTTTTATATATATATATATATATATAAAGGACTTGTAACTAACACAAACAAAAAGTAAGAGTAAAGTATAAAGATAATTGGATTTAGAAGAGAGGAAACAGGATTATGATTAATGGACCCAAAATGCATGTGTGATAAATTAATAAGCATTATATTGACTCAGTGAGTTCAGTTGGCAACTGGCAAATGTAATTTGTACGCTAAGTTTTTGGGAATAATCAGCCCAAATCTAGTTGGTAGCATGTTAGAATCCACCGCCTCAATTCATCCTTGGTTGGTCCCTTGTCAGCCTGTCTCCTTCTCATTGGTCCTCATTTTGGTCATCATCAATAACAAAACAAGAGGCTAGTAATTCAATTTTTCCCCCTCCAACTCATTTCCTTTTCTCTTGATTTTGATTTTGATTTTGATTTTGCATGAAATGAATAATTATTTATATAAATGAGTAATCATAATTATCATCTTATTATGATCATAATAAAGCAACAAAATGATATTATATAAATATATTAGCTTTAGTCCAAATCTTACTAAAAACCTATGGTGATTCATATTTATGCCTTCCTTCTTTAATAAGACGAAACAAGAAACGTGTTCTTATATATTTGAAAGATAAACTTTGCCAACATGTTAATCATTGGAGCAATACGATGTTATTTAGGGCGAATACAAATATTCTAATAAAGTTAGAGAGTATAAATAATTTCTATGGGTATGTTTTAGTTACCTGCCTGTAATTTTACAGATATGCATAGAATCTTGAATGCATATTAGTGCTGTTCTAGTATGGCAAGAGGGCGAGGGGGCTATAACATGGGATAGAATTTGCTCTAGAAAAAAGAGTTGAGTTGGCTTATTTAATTTCAAAACTTTTAAAGGGGATGCTTAATTAGTATAATAATCATCATTTTCAAACAGATAATGAGGAGTAATTAAGAAAGTTAATGAGTTGCAGCCACAACAGCTGTAGCCAAGAGAGACAATGGGGTCAAATAGTATTTGGGAGAAGATGATTAAAAATGGGTTGAGGTGTCGTAGTCAATTAGGAAAATAAAAATGCAATGCAAAGATTAATTAAAGTTTGCTTATGAATTAATCCAACGTTTAATTGGATGCTCTTCTCATCACTAGTACCTTAATCTTAGGGAACCCATTTTACAATCCCATGAATATGTTTTCTTTTCAGTCCCATCTTATTCTTCATTTTCATATTATTTATTTTACAGAAGTAAAAAAAAAAATTATTTACATCATTAGATGATGACAAAATTTATAAATTTCAATAATATTAATAATTTTGGAAGTTACTGATATTGACCACTAGTTGAGCTGCTTACTAAGTTTTAACGCAACTATATTTTCAAGTCTTAAACTCGAGATTTTGGCAATAATTATGTAGTTTTTATCAGATTGTTTTTCCAATTTAGAAAAAAAAAAAGAAAAAAAAAACAGTGCAAATAAATATAATAATTAAGATAAATGTGGATCTTAGCTACCAAAAAGAGCATGATAAAAAAGGCAATCGAGCTAACTTATTAAACATTAGTAATGAACAGAAACACTTTTTAGGAAGTTTTTAAATAGACAGAAATATAATCATGCTAACTTTAACCATATATTAACCAAAATAAATTTTGTTCTGAACTCCAAAATAAATTAAATTTTGGTTTAATTTCAAGAACATCAAAATGATTGGATATTTTTTGGCAATTAACGTAAGAATTGTCAAACTCAAACCTAAGAAATAAGCAAGTAGGACAAAAACAACAACCTTTTGTTGTGGTAAAGAAACATTCTTTTAGGTAATAAATTATTTCATGGACAAACTTAATTAGGGAATCTCTCTAATACATACTTAACAAGTGATTAAAAAACCCTATTAGCAGAAATCTACATCAAGTATCCAATTTATAGTGATGTTTCCAGAAACATCTTATTGTTAGGCTACGTGGTAATCCCTAAACCAGTTTTACTTAACATGTCAACTTCTATTTTTGTTAAAAAAGGGTAGCAACTTCTCAACTACTTTTACACACATCCTCAAAGTAAGTCTACATTGAGATTGAAACACCAACTAGACCAAAATTTTTTTGGAACTTATTTTATTAATTAATGTTAGATTATTAATTGTGTTATGCTTAATTAATCACATTTATAATAATTGGTCCTTATTTGGAATTTCGTTTCTTTCTTTTTATAATGTTTAGTCTATTTATCAAATTCTTTACTTATTCTGTCTAAACAGTGTATTAATCGATTATTTGGTCATTTTTTATTTACATTTCATCACTATAATTAATAGTAAAATCATAAAAATATTCTAAAGGGCATAAATTAAATGCTAAAAACAGAGAAGAGACATAGAGGATTCCAAATTCAAATAACAAGCGTAGAGTAAAAGGGATATTGGAGGGTCCCTGACCTGTTAGTTTAACCATCATTTCTCCCAATATACAACATGATGTTTACTTAGTAGCCTCCGATTTTCTTTTTCTCGAGCTTCAAAATTGACCTTTTACATGTCTAAATCTTACTTCTCTTTTATTTTATTTTAAATTGTAATGTCATAATATATTATATAATTTTTTTTTATAAAAAAATTCTCTTTATGCTCTTTTTTCCTTCTCTTTTTATCTATCTATAAAAAGTGGGGATGATTTTTTTTTTTTGAAGGTGAAAAGTCAAGCAAAAACAACTAAACTTCAATCATTATTGCATTAATTCAATGTTATTTATTTATTTTTGGCTAAGGAGATTCAGAATTCAAATTGATTTAAGCAAATTTACTTATTTAGTTAAATTTTTCGGTACTAAAACTGTGTTTAATAAACTCACATAAGATTTTAATATATAAGAAAAATTTTGATTTTTAAAATTTATTATTAAAAATACAATGAAGATATTAAATATCAGTTTCAACAGAAAAATTTTAAAAATTATTATTAATTTAATAAGATATTATTAAGATTATTTATTATAAAAATAATTGTATTAAAAAGTTAAAATAAATTGTTATTACTAATAAAAATTTATAATTATTAATTTAATAAATTTATTTATTATATATTAATCATTTAATGCAGAAAAAAAAATTAAAAAATCTTTACTAATTAAACATAATATTAATTGATTAAAAATTAAAAAATTGACAAAATGACATGTAAGCTAGTCACCTCATCTTATATTTCTCGGCCCAAGCCAAATGCCTTCCTCGCATTTCAATTGGACTAACTCGAACATACAAAGCTTGGGTTGGCTTGAGTTTGATGAAAAAATAAAAGCCCAATCCACCTCCTCCAATTTTGCTCCTATGTTACCGCCCAAATTTTTGGAGCATGTCCGTCCCACGTAACGAATAAGACAATTTTACACCTTCGTATTTGACCAAATTACCAAACCTCAATACAATGAGAAGGCGACTCCTGTCTATACTTGGGGGCATTTTAGTGATTTAATAATTTACTGAAAAAAGGTTGAAAATTAGATTACTAACGCGGGTTTCTCTTTCCTACGCTAAACCCCAAAACAACATCTATCTCTTCCCATTCTCTCAATTTTGCCAAACAAATATCCAAAGCCAAAACCCTCTTCTTCTACTCACTGACTGAGTAACACAACACAGCCTCTCTCAATGGCATTTTCTTCTGGAATTTTCTACGCTCTCTTGCCTCCCCAACCGGTGTCGTTTCTCAATCCTTCTTCCTCGTCCCGGCTTCTCACCGTGCCTTCTTCTTTTACTAACCTGCGGATGGTCCGCTCCGTTACTTGTGCGACCGCTTCGTCGCAGCAGCAGGAGCGCCGCCCTCGAGGTATCATGAAGCCCCGCCGTGTCTCCCCTGAAATGGCTGACCTTGTCGGTGCTTCGGAGATCCCTCGTACCCAAGCTCTTAAGCGGATTTGGGCTTATATTAAGGAGCACAATCTTCAGGTCTCTCATCATTTCATTCGAAA
>CATIWJ010057168.1:0-12586 GCA_949640765.1 Croton laevigatus | reverse complement strand
TTCATTTCTTTCCATTTCTAATCTCTGCATCTAAGTCATTTTTCTTTTATCGCAATTTTCTTTAATGCTAGTTAAATCGTCAATCACTGTTTTATTTGCTTTCTTGCTTTTTATTTGCTCTTTTGGAAAATGAATAGTTAGTTTACCTTTCCTTGTGAATACGACCTTGGGTTGCTTACCAGTGTGCTTTAATTGCCCCGTATACTTGTGGGTCGCTTTTGTATAGTATAATTTTGAGCGAACAACAATTATTCAACACACATTCAACATTGATTGAAAAATTATTCAACACACATTCAACATCGATTCAAAAATTATTCAAAACATATTCAACATCGATTCAACAATTATTCAAAACACATTCAACTTTGATTCAACACACATTCAACTTCGATTTAACAATTATTCAACACACATTCAATATCGATTCAACTTCGATTCAACAATTATTCAACACACATTCAACATCGATTCAACAATTATTCAACTCACATTCAACTTCGATTTAACAATTATTCAACACACATTCAATATCGATTCAACTTCGATTCAACAATTATTCAACACACATTCAATATCGATTCAACAATTATTCAACTCACATTCAACATCGATTCAATTTCGATTCACAATTATTCCACACACAATCAACATTGATTCAACTTCGATTCACAATTATTCAATTACAAAATTAATTTTTTAATAATAAAATTTAAAAACTTTTAAATTATTCTATAGATATATACATATATAGTCCAATTTTAATAAATTAAATTCTAAAAAATTTTAAATTTCAATTTCAACATTTCTAAATTTTAAAAACCAATATAAAACAGCAAAAAAGACTATTACTAACTAAAATATACAAAAATAAAAATTTCGAAACAATTCAACTTTAATTTAACAGTTGTTCAACACAACAACAGTAGAAAAAAAAAACTAACTGTAACACAAATTTACAAGTTTAAGGTAATTTAACAAATCCTTCCGCTGCTTCAAGTCCATGAAATTTTTCTTATTTTCCAAGTCCTTATTTTTTTTTATTTTAGACAAAAAAAAAATTAAAAAGGAGTGACATCTATTTTTCATTCTTTATGAATATATAACAAGTACCAGCTAAGAAGAATCACCTTGGTGCATAAGCAATTTTCCATATCTGATCTTAAACAATCCAACCGGCACAACTATGAAAATCTGGGCACATATGAGCTAATAATTTTAATTTTTCCTTGACAGATTTTTTTTTTGAATATATAGCAAAATTCAGCCAAAGTTAGGAAAGGCAGATAGGAAAGTCCAATTCCAAGTCAATTACTCAATTTAAAATAAATAAATAATCGGTAAGTCCAAGCCTAAGTCAATTAGCCTATTCACAACTATTCTTGGTAATTATGACGAAGGTGAAGATTTCTTTGTAAGGAATGAATAGCGCGTGAAAAATTCAGCAGTACAGGACTTAAAATGAAAATGAAAAATTAATGAGCCCGTATTATCTTTTAAATTAGGCTCGTTGCGCTTTTTAAAAAGGGGGAAAAAAACCGAAACTCAATTTGTATATCCCCTAAAACAGAGCTGTACACTTGGGCAAGGGAGTTCGTGCCTATAGCAGATCTTTAATTCTTATTCTTTCATTATTTTTTTTTTGGGTTTGTAATTTTTTTTCTCTGTTATTGTTGTTAAGAAAATATTATTGTTCGAGGCATGTTTGCTTGATGAGGTTTGTTTTTCCATTACGTTTGTTAAGTAAATTACAAAAGTGTATTTTTGCTTGATGGATTTGATTTGTTGTATTTTTGCTTGATGTATTTGAATTAGTTGTAAATAATAGTGCTTAGAATATTCGGTTTAAAATCAAAAATAAACTGAAACCGAACCGAAAACTCGGTGAACCGAATATTCGGTTTCCGATTATTTGGTTCGGTTTTTGATTTTAAAAAAAAATACTTCAATTTTTAATTCGATTTTAAGATTTCGGTTCGGTTTGGTGAACGGAACCGAATTTGAACACCCCTACTGTTAACAATGTATGCTATGTTTGTAACAACAGTCTGAAGTTCAATTCCCATTGAATATGCCTGCGGAAAGGAGAAAAGTGCCTTAATTGTAATTAAGTTTTGAACTGATATCGTGTAAATACAACATAGTTTTGGCCCTTAATTCTATTCTTATTTGATGTTTATTATAATTAAATGTGAGTTTTTACTTGCTTTTATATATTTTGATTATGAATTGCTAGATGTGATGAAAAGAAAGTATTTTGAGTATATTTAAGGAGTTTTTTTATCAAAGGAACCACTGCCGAAGTTTTCTTAGACGTTTTTCTATGCTACTTGGGCAGGGCTAATAGACAAGACGAGTTATGAGCTGAAATTAATTGGGATATTGGCCCATGACCTCATCTCACATTTTAGGCTCAATTAACAGCTAAGGAGTGAGTTTGAACATTATTTTAATGCTCAATTTTGTTATATTATTATGGGCCCCAATTTTATTAGTATTTAAAATACAATTTAAGTCTTTTCGAGAGCATTCTGTTTCCACCCTCTGCTAGTTACGTTTTTTGTTTTCTTTTTGGAAGAACAGACATTGTTTTCTCCATAGCCATTCAAGCCTAGACTCTTCCCTTCAGCTAAGGGTTAATTCGAAATCAATTTTCGTCATGTCTATGAAATCTTAATACTTTCATTTTTACTTTTTAATTTCTGTTGCATTTATAGTTTTATTGCAGTTTATTAGAAAACTCTATCCTTAATGTATTTTGTTGATTGATTGATTTAGCCAGTTGATTAATTGATATGATGAATATAACTATTCAATGAGATTAAATCCGTAATTGTTTAGTCGAATTAATATAAGTAGTGCTTGGTATAACTTGATTGTAACCAGACTTTTGGGTTATATTAAGTAATTGCATGATCTATTTTAAATGGGTTCTCGTAGAATTTATTAATTAGGGCAAGATTTTTTTAGTGTTCATTGCAATTGACAAATTAGATTATTAGTCGTACTTAGAGTTATTTGTTAGTTAGGAGTTATAATTAGATCATATCTTAATAACCTATTAATACGGAAAGATTTGTTGGATTAACATTTTTTTTTATTATAACTTGTCTGTAATGTGGAATTATTAAGTTATCTTAAAGTAAATAATCAGGAGTAAAAATTTAATATTGAGAATTATACATTTGGCTGTATTTGTTCTCATTGCTTTCAATTTTATGGGGTGTATTCAATCAAGACTTTTAATGACTTTGAAAGTAAGGTGGTATTCAATTATGACTTATATAGACTCTATAAAAGTCATTCAAAGTCTGTAGGTATTTAATTAGGACTTTTAAATACTTTTAAAAGGTCATTCAAAGTCTGTAGGTATTCAAAAAGTCAATGACTTTTATAGACAATGACTCTTTATGACTTTTAATGACTTTTTAGCTAAAAATACATATAGAAGAGTGAACAAATTCTCTCATAATTTTACACAATACTTTTATAGATTTTCATAGACTTTTACACAATCAATTTTCGAACGACGATCGAGCCACCAGATTTGCTTCTACTCAATCGAATTAGTAATTTCATCATTTTTTCCTCTCAAACAGTACTACTACTACCCAGTACCGACCTACGCCATTGATAAAGAGATATTGCTAATGAAAAGATATTTTTAAATTATTATTTTATTATATAATGTGTAATTTTTATTTTAATTTATATAATTTTATATACTATTTTAAGAGTTAATTATTTTTATTAAATAAGAAATATAAATTTATTATTATTATTATTATTATTATTATTATTATATATTGTTATGGTTTGATGATTTTATAATTGATACCGTGTATTATAATTTCTTTATTAATGAATTGAATAAAGTTTTATTATTTGATAAATAATTGTTGTTGAAATATGTTTTTATTAAAAAAATTATAATCCATAAAAGTAAAGTCTTTTAAAATTAATCAATGTCCATAAAAGTCTTTAAAAATCTATCAATGTCTATAAAAGTCTTTAAAAGTATTTAAAACTCTATAAAAGTTTTTGAAAAATTAAAAAGTCTTTAAATATATTTAAAAGTTATTCATTAAAAAAAGTCTATTAAAATCATTAAAAGTCATAATTGAATACACCCCCTTAATTTCCTGCCGCATTCTTTTTTAGTTTTATTTATTTTATAATTCAAAATTTCCCTTTTTCTATTCAAAAATCCCCCTTTTAGGAGTTCTATAATTCTTTCTTAATTTTTTTAGTCTTTAAAAAGTCAAATAGCTGGAATATAATTTTTTTTTTTATATATAATTCAATCTTTCTTAATCTTTTTATTTGTATTGAAGTTATTTAAACTATATCATACTTTTCTTATGATAAATATAAATGTAAAGATGTTTAGTCCTTAAAATTTGATTAAAGTTCAAATTACGATAAGCTATTGCATGCGAGTATTAAAATCTCACTTACAATTTTACTAGATTCTTTAACTTGGAGAAAATACGATCTCGCTCATTCATTACCAAAATTGTTTAAAAATTTTATTCCTTTTCACCTATAATATAGCTAAATGTTTACTTAAACAAAGCTTCTGGCATTCTTTTACATTTATGCCAATTAAATCATGGTTAACGGCGGATGTCCCTGTCTTGTGAGAAAGAGCTAAAGCATTCTGCATAGATTTTTTTTTTAATTGATTTATCTTTTTATGATCATTTATTCTTAGATGATCTCTTTTTTCCGTTATCTCTTCAAGAATGCTTCAAAAGTTTAATTGTCTAGATGATCATGGTTATATGATACTTTCATTTCATATCTTGACACATATTTGCGCACACACTAAATTTTGTTCTTCTGTTCATTTAAGGTGGTACTAAGGACTGTAAAGTCCTCATGGACCAGTTTCATCATGTTTCAACTGCTTTTTTAGAGCTTGGGAAAAGGTCTTTCCTTCCTCTATCTCTCCTGGTATTAATTTTCTGATTAGGAACAAATAACTCTCTCAATTTTATTATTCACCAAAACATGTATTTATACACAAAGTTATCAACCCCTACTAACAAGGTAAAAAAAAACTCCTACTAGAAACTTCCATTAGAATAACCCCTAATAGAAAATTAAAAATATGTATAAACTACCCATACTCCTAATACCTGGTGTGCCTTATTGTAGGGATTTTTTAATAGATTTGTGGATATTTCTAACTGTTCTTAATTCTTATACTCCCTTTATTATTTATATTAATGCAATATTAGATAGCTACAACATATGACCATTTCACTCCACCTTTTACCATATTGATATAACTTTCTTGTAAAGACTCATCCTAAGCATTATGGCATGTGTTCTAGTGACTTGACTTCCCAGGTAGTTTGATGATAGCTTAATGGAAATGCTCAAAAGTATGCTTCAACCATTGGTGAGATAATACCCTATCTATTTTTTAAAAATGGTTTTCATGTACAAAAGTATTTGTGTACATGCAAATTGATAATCATGAATCTGTAGTGATACCAAATGATTATTCAGGCATATATATAGGGGAATTGCATGTTCCGTTTTCTTAGCTAGCTTGCTTTTGAATTTTGTTTTTGGCTAAAATCTCCCTTAGTGCTATCAACTTTACTCATCATATAGGGGAACTGCATGTTCTGTTTTCTGCTTAAGATTTTTAGCATACCAGGGATAGATGTTATGTCATACTACAATAGTTCTTTAGCCTATCTTTTATTTTCCTGTAATTCAATTTGCCTTTATGAGATTCAAGCCTTTGTCCTAATATCTTTTGTCTTGTATAATAAACTTTAAAATTGACTATATGCTTTATTGCAGGGTGCATTGACACAAGACTAGATGGACCTTCTTGTCGAATAGGTAAAGATGCTTGCTGGAGAGATTGCATTCAGCACTAGCACTCTTAAGCACTTGGAGCAGTATGCAAATGATCCTGATAGCTCCAAGACTCAGGTATGCCTTGGTTTTTTTTTTTTTTTCACGTACACTGTATTGCATGTTTTTATTACTTTGAAAGAGCACGTTAATCTTTAAAGTGATAGGTTTCTGCATCTGCACGAATAGATTGTAAGGAGTTCGTGAAGTGAAATTACCCTTGTTGCTATTTTTTTACTTTTTCCATAATATTGTATCAAACTGTTGTCTTTTGAATATTAGTTTTATTTTCTGTGAGTTGTACATTGAGTACTATTTGGATATTCAAAATTTAATATATTTTTCTTTTCAATAGTTGTTAATATTGAATTTTATTTTCTATTCGTATTACATTTAAGGTTAATAGTGCATTTAAATAGCTATATATAGAAAAATAGTTAAATATAAAAATTATAAAATATGCCGACTGATTATTCGAGAAAAAAAAAACCAAAATATAACAATCGATTACCGATAGATTATTTGGGAAAAAAAAAATACCAATCGATGACTAACCAATGATTTGGCAAAAAATACCAAAATATACCAACCGATTATATTTCGGTTGGTAATTACCAACCGATTACCGACCACTTTCTCAGGGAAAAAATACCAACCGATTTCATATTCGGTTGCTACATTACCAACCGAATTTAGTTCGGTTGGTATTTTTTTTATTTTCATGTAATGATTCATCTATTGATAAAATATTTTTGTAACTATATGTATCTTTGTCGCTATAAAATATATTATCTAACAAATTGTACTATATTATTCGTGACTAAACTGAAGTTATTGTGATAAATTTATGACTTATTATGACAAAATTATCTTGTTACAATAAGTTAAGTGACAAACTAAATTTAGTCACAATAAAAATTATTGGTTACAAAATGCATTTTTGTCACGATATATTTATTAAGATAAACTTGTCCCAACAAAAGTATAGACAAAAATTTTAGTCACCAAAAGTATATTGTGACAGTTTATATATTTATCGTAACAAAATATTTTGCAACAAGATGCATAATTTCTTGTAGTGGGTGTATAATGGAATCTGTTTCCAAGTTTGAAAGACGCAGTGAAGTGGAAATGCGTAGTTAGTTACTGATTATATAGAAAATTTATTAATGGAAGAGAAGGGGAAAGGTGTACGTAGTCAATTTGAAATAGCACTGTTTGTGTTTTTGGACTGCCTACACCTTTTGACGCAGTCCTCAACCAGCATGAAAATAACATACCATCAAAACAAATTTTCCATGTATCAAATTTCTACTCCAAGACCATAAGAGTGTGGGGGAAATTTCAACATTTTGGATTTTTTAGTTAACTCTCTCCGTTGGTAACTTTTAATCACTTCCCTAGAGAGCAAAATACAGTATACGATGGCTTAGCAAAGAAGGGAGTTAGGTGCAACTGAACCATTTTTGGCTTGATTTTAGTTTTATTACTCTCAGTTTGTCTTTGGATATTCTCTAATTTCAGTGTTATTAAAGGCAACAATAGGAAACTCCAAAACCAAAAGGTCATAAGTCAACACGTGAAATCTTTTTTTTTTTTTTTGTTTAAAAGGTGAAGTACCCTTGTCAGAGAGGTTACAAATTTCAATTGTTCAATTTCACTCAATTCGTGACCATTTACAATTACAATTATATTCGATTATAATATTCAAATTACATAATTTCAATTAAATCCAATTATAATTTTCCAATTATAGAATTATAAATTAAACCCATTAAAGGGACCGCCATCGTTGTAATTCCAGACATTTGGTTAGGAAGGCCTAATATCTTTTTTTAACAGTTATTAGGCCTAATATAACAGAGGAAAACTGAAGCTATGCACATGATATTGTCACCTTGTTAGGTACAATAATTTATACTATCTCAGTCCCAAAAATAGGAACTTTTTGTGTATGAGGTCGTGCTATAAAAACTAGAGAAAGCTGGTATGGGACATAAATAGTAAAAGTCACCATTTTTTTTTTCTTTTTATTCAAATGGAGGTAGTATAAATTTTTGCTATTAAAAATGACAAAAACAATTGAAAAAAGAGAAAAATACTATAAAGCCCCTGAGTCATTTTTTAGTTCACTCTCTCTGTTGGTAACTTTTAATCACATCCCTAGAGAGCAAAATACAGCATATGATGGCTTAGCAAAGAAGGGAGTTAGGTGCAACTGAACCATTTTTGGCTTGATTTTAGTTTTATTACTCTTAGTTTGTCTTTGGATATTCTCTAATTTCAAGACTCTTTGCTTTCTCCTAAAACTTTAATTTCTTTTCTTTTTTATTGTTCTTTCAAGTTACGATTCCCCAAATTTTATCACTTAGTACTCACAAGTTTTTCACTTTAGTATTCACAATTTAGGTTAGGTCAGGTTGGGAATCATTGTATTAGGTTTTCGGGTTTATAACATTTGAGAATGCTAAGATTTTCCTAAACAATCAATCAATAAAAATAACTATTTTGCAAATAAAAGAAACAATCTTGAATGAATGTGTTGTTTATTGAATCTCGCTGGACAAATATTAATGAGGCTCTATCATACTATGTATTACTCCCATTATTTTTGTATCACTATCACATTTGTAAATTGCAATAAGAATAAGAAAACATATTTTAATATTTTTTTTTATTCATAATTGAAGAAAAAGAAGTAACATGACAATAAAAAATAAGGGAAGAAAATTAAGGGAAAATTACTATTATATCCTCTTGTTTTCACATAATTGACTATTTTGTCTCTATGTTTTATCACATTAACTGTTTTATCCCCGTATTTTAGAAAAATTATACTATTTTGTCCTTTATCATTGGAAACAATAACGGAAATTAACAAGTCATGTCTAATCTAAATTGTTTCTTTACCCTAATTACAAATATGACATTATTTTTTAATAAAATAACATATTTGCCAAAAATGTTAAAATACCATTCAATCAATGGATTGAATTTTTAATTTTTTCGGCATATTGATTTTATTTCAGTCAGAACTAATGTTATATTTGTAAACAGAGCAAAGAAACGATTCAGATAATACATGACTTGTTAATTTTCGTCACTGTTTACAAAGAAATATGGTGAATGCTGTCGCCTGCACCCAAATTAAACCACACTATCCACAAAACTAAAATATAGTTAGCGGTAAGCACAGGTCGATCCCACGAAGAACCTTGAATTTAAATCACACAAAACTCGTAAACAATTGCGAAAGGGAGGGTTTTGATATTGATAAACCGAAAAGACTGAATTAAAAAAACAAAAATGAGTAAAGAGCTTTTCAAAAAAATCAAATAGAAAACAAACCTTGGCTTTCGTTCATCCACCATTGGTAATCTTTCAATTCGATCATTGATGACTAAAAGTGAAAATTTATTCTTCCAAATAATGGTGAGAATAATTTCTGAATCATTAAATTTCTTTTAACAGTAACTTAATAAAGTACGACGATATTAAGAACTCAATTATTAAAATAATCTTGGTACGACCTAAAATTAAATTGAAAATCAGCTTTACGCACTTGAAAATCCTCAATCTTAAATTAAAATAGCTAATGCCGCTTATTAAAACTTAAGATAAATTATTCTCCTAAGAACTTAAATTCATTACGCCGAAAAATAATATTCTTAGTTGTTACCCTTAACCAGAATTTTCGCACAATTACGGATACAGAATCTGAGTTTAGCTGGTAATTAATCTAATTAAAAACATAATGTGCACCTCAGTTTCTAACTAAACCAACCACAGAAAAAGAAGCACAGAAAATAATTTTATATTTGGAAGAAAAACTTACTTCATTAAGATCAAAATAATCTCACGAATTAGAGAACCAATGGCTTTTGAACTCATCCAAGAAAAGATGTTTAGTCTCTAAAGGCCATCATACAGCTCATGAAGAAAAAATGAAAAGCTTATTTTTTTCCTAATTCAATCAATGACTTCCCTCTCCAACTAAATCCCCTTTAATAGAGAATTAAAATCCTAAGATTAATGAGAATAAAATCTCAGAAAATATTCTCGTTCCATTATTTATGAATTTACAATGATTCAAAATATTCAAAAATAAGAAAATCTTTATCCAGCTAGACTTGGAGGAAAAATAGAAAATCTGACACTTCGAAATTGACCTGAACGTGCCATGCTTAGTCAGAATTTCAGTCCATCTACCATGCTACTTCTAAAAAGTAGCAATTAAATTTCTGGTTTATTAAATATGCCCAATTTCCGTTATTTTTGCTCCTTTTTATTATAATGCTACTAAAACCTGCAAAGATCAAAGTATATTCGATAAATGCTATTAATAATTAAATATAAATAAAAATTAAACATTTATTCTCTATAAAATAGGGACATATTTAGCACTTATCAAAAAATGAAAAATAAATATAATTTTTCAAAAATACAAAGACAAAACATTTAATTTGAAAAAATATAGGAATAAAATAGTTAATTAAGGGAAAATACAAATATATAATTGTAATTTTTTCTCAAATCATTTATCAAGTATTTTAACATAATACAGACATATTAATGAGACACCTTTTTTAAAAATGGAGAGAATTATATAAGAATGTTGAGGTAATTTTTTTAAGAAAAAAAAAATGCATAATCAAAGTAATTTTTTTTTTTGTTGCATGGAAATTATTGTGTTTTTTATATTTTTATTCTAACATAGACTAATAACTATCAAGTCGTGGCCAAGTCTTTTTCTAAAATCATATGAACTTTTCTTTCACTTTTAGTGTTATTAAAGGCAAGAATAGGAAACTCCCAGACCAAAAGCCATGTCAAAGATGTTACAAATTTCAATTGTTCAATTTCACTCTATTCGTGACCATTTACAATTACAATTATATTCCATTATAATATTCAAATTACATAATTTCCATTAAATCCAATTATAATTTTCAAATTATACAATTATAAATTAAACCCATTAAAGGGACCGCCATCGATGTAATTTTAGACATTTGTTTAGGGAGGTGTATTATTCTAATTATTTGGATTGAAGATCATTTGCTTGCTTGTATATCGAAGAATGCAAAGTGCAACATGTATTGATGCAAACATCCACTTTCACATAGAAAATTACTTGCTCACATCAATTGTTACATTGTTAGGCCTAACATATTTTTTGAACAGTGGTTAGGCCTAATATAACAGAGGAAAACTGAAGCTATGCACATGATATTGTCACCTTGTTAGGTTCAGTAATTTATACTATCTCAGTCCCAAAAATAGGAACTTTTTGTGTATGAGGATGTGCTATAAAAACTAGAGAAAAAAAATTAAAAAGAAAGAGAAATATACTATAAAGCCCCTGAGTTATTACATAATTGACTAATTCGTCACTTTAGTTTTAAATCTAACAAAAACATCCCTCGAGTTTTCCTGCTCTTTCTATTGCACTGTTTCTTGCTCTGCTGTAATTTGGGCTGTTGTTTTGTTACTCACCAGCTTGGCTATTGAATAGACATTCAAACGAGTTAAAATAGAATTTTAATTACAAAAATAAATTATAAATAATATTTTATTGGGTATAAATAAAGAGATATGAGTTGTTTTGAAAAAAAAAAATTCTCATATTTAACATTTCAAAAAATTAGAGTAATATTTAGCTGTTCAAATATGGTTCGAAAATCACTAAGAATTTTTTTTTTTTTAAAATAGTGCAAGCCAGTCAACTCTCCCAAAGTGAAATAGTAGAGATATAATTTTGGAGAGCACAGCTACGTGAAAGTGTAATTCCTTCACAATGAAAATAGAAGTATAAAAACAACAATAAAAATTCATGTTTAGAGGGAGAAACAAATAGAAAATTAGTTTTTTTTTTTTCAATTCATTGTCCGTTTCCATATCTTTAATAATATGATACTATTAGTGTAAAATAGTTTATTGTATATAAAATTAATGAATCAATAAAATCTATTATATATTATATTATATATAAAAAGCAAAACCGAAAATCTTAAAAAGGGTAATAACATGAAAATTGTTAGATAAGTAGTTTGACTTTTAGTTCAATTAATATAACTCTATTAGGAAAGTTTACTCTAATTAATTATCAGATTTTAATCTAATAAAAGCATTCACACAAAAAAAGGCAAGTTAATTTTTAAAATTAAAAATATCTTCATTAAATAGGAAAAAAATATTTAACAATTTGTTAGATTAAAATTACCATATTTATACCAAAAACTATTATGAAGATTGGTTCACCGTTATAGAAACAAAATATTTGACTTATTTTCTTATTTTAATATAAAAATAATTTAAATTAAATAATTATTTATTTACCATAATTGTACCGAGATTAAGTAATTTGTTGGATTACAATTATCATATTTGTACCAAAATGTCTAAAAATAATACTAATCTATTATATATTATTATTATATACAAAAAGCAAAACCGAAAATCTTAAAAAGGGTAATAAAAATGAAAATTGTTAGATAAGTAGTTTGACTTTTAGTTCAATTAATATAACTCTTATTAGGAAAGTTTACTCTAATTAATTATCAGATTTTAATCTAATAAAAGCATTCACACAAAAAAAGGCAAGTTAATTTTTAAAATTAAAAATATCTTCATTAAATAGGAAACAAAATATTTAACAATTTGTTAGATTAAAATTACCATATTTATACCAAAAGCTATTATGAAGATT
>CATIWJ010057167.1:0-24377 GCA_949640765.1 Croton laevigatus | reverse complement strand
ATTTATATAATAAAGGGTGGATGCCCAAAATATTTAAGGACTGGTGTCCAATTTGTTTTACCCTTATTAGTCTACCGAAAAACTTTGTAGAGCCAAAATTAGCATTAATAAATAAATATTAATAAATTGTGATCAAAAGTTCGGTAAATATCGAAAAGAAAGTCAGACAGTAAATAAAAGAATAACTAGACAGCAAATAAAATAGTATTATAGTCAATAATATTTGTGAATAAATGGTTTGAATTTCTTTTACTTATTTAGATTTCTGTCAAATAAATAAAGTACCCACTGGGCAAAAATGCTCAGCGAGTTATGTGCTGTAACTCGCAGGTTAGAGAGTAGTTTAGCAAGAGCTAGAAGATCTGCTGTTCATCATCTGAAGTCCGATAAGAGGTGAATTTTCGAGGTTGTTATTTTGTAATATTTTAAAAGCATATGCGGTTAGTTTGGCATGTATATAGTTAGACTTTTATGATTAATATGTAAATTAAGTAATTGGCCCACGAACGTTCTAAATATGATAGTGAAACATAAATAAATATTTAGTTTAAATTAGTAAATTTTGTTATTATATTTATTAGAGCGTAGCATTCCGTCGCAGCTCTCTTTAAGCCGAGACGGGGTGTTACAGCAGCGGTCCTAGTGGTGGCAGTAACAGCAATAATAACAGAAACGTGATTCCCCAAAAAAATAGTAACACTTCAAATCCCTTGGTAGAAGCACCAGTAGTGGCATCAGGTATTTTGGTTGTGGAGAAACAGGGCACAAGCTATCTGAATGTAAAAAGGCTGCGGGTAAGAAGGTGATGTTAGTAATTGCCAGTGATTTTGAGGAAGAAGGGTCTAATGATGATAGTGATCCGAAGTTTGATGAGAATGCAGATAAAGAACTTATAGCAGGTGATACTGGAACTATGTTGGTGGTACAACGTTCCTATTTAACCCCAAGAACAAATGAGAGTGACTGGTTGCGAACTAACATATTCCAGTCCACGTGAACTATTCTTGGCAAGATCTGCCGTTTTGTTATCGATTCTGGCAGTTGTGATAACTTCGTATCTGCGGAAGCTGTCTAGAAATTGGAAATCGAAGTAGAAGCCCATCTAAAGCCTTACAAGCTGTCGTGGTTCAAGAAAGGCAATGAGGTAACGATTTCTAAAAGTGCTTTGATTAATTTTTCTGTTGGATCAAAGTATAAGGACTCAGTGTGGTGTGATGTAGTGGTTATGGATGCTTGCCATTTATTATTAGGCAGACCTTGGGAATATGATAGGTGTGCTATCCATGATGGGCGATCTAACACTTATAGTTTCATGTTTGAGGGGAGAAAAATTATGTTATTGCCTAGCAGAGATCCTGAGCAGAAAGCAAGTACCCAGGAAGCAACAAAATTGCTGTCTTTGGCTCGTTTTGAAGAGGAAGTGAAACAGTCAGACGTTGCCTACGTCCTGGTGGGAAAGGAGGTCAGTAGAGAGACTGTTATTCCTCATGCTGCAACACCAATTATTGAAGAATTTGCTGAGGTTTTCTCGGATGAGTTACCTGAAGGTCTACCTCCATTACGAGACATTCAGCACCAGATTGACTTAGAGCTTGGAGCTGCCCTCTCAAACAGGCCACATTACCGGATGAGCCCAAAAGAACATGAAGAATTGAGACGTCAAGTGGAAGAATTATTGGCCAAGGGCCATATACGAGAGAGTCTAAGTTCATGTGCAGTTCCAGCCCTCTTGACGCCAAAGAAGGATGGGACATGGAGGATGTGCGTAGACAACAGAGCCATCAACAAAATTACTGTCAGGTACCACTTTCCCATACCTCGTTTGGATGATTTGTTAGACCAACTTAGTGGAGCTACAGTTTTTAGCAAACTAGACCTCAAAAGTGGGTATCACCAGATTCGAATTAGGCTTGGTGACGAGTGGAAAACAACATTTAAAATAAGAGATGGCTTATATGAGCGGATGGTTATGCCGTTTGGGCTATTAAATGCACCTAGCACCTTCATGCGAGTGATGAACCAGTTATTGCGGCCATTTATTGGTCGTTGTGTAGTTGTGTATTTTGATGATATTCTAATTTATAGTGCTAACATAGAAGAGCATCTTCAGCACTTGCGAGATAATCTCAGTGTTCTTCGCAGGGAACAGTTTTATGCAGCAAAAAACAAGTGTGTTTTCTTAGAAACCAAGGTGTTATTCCTGGGTTATGTCATCTCCAAAGATGGGCCGCAGGTGGACGAATCAAAGATTGAAGCATTCAAGCACTGGCCACGTCCAACCAGCCTTACAGAAGTGCGAAGTTTCCATGAGTTAGCTTCCTTTTACAAGTGTTTCATCCCACATTTTAGTAGTATAATGGCGCTAATAACATATTGTATGAAAGGAAGCAGTTTTCAATGGATAAAAAAGGCAGAGGAGGCATTTGAATCGATCGAAAGATAGCTTACTTTAGCCCCTATTTTAGCACTTCCGAACTTCTATCTTCCATTCGAATTACATCAGGATGCTTCGAAAGTGGGTATTGGTGCAGTTTTCAGTCAGGGTGGCATGCCCATTGCCTATTTTAGTGAAAAATTGTCTGGAGCCAAGCTTAGGTACAGTACATATGATGTGGAATTTTACGCCGTAGTGCAGGCTGTCAAACATTAGAGGCATTATCTGTTTCATCGGGAGTTCATACTATACACAAATTATGAAGCTCTAAAAAATTTACAGAGCCAGGATAAAGTCTCATCCATACATGCTACATGGATTGCCTACTTAGAAAAATTCACCTATATAGTCAAACACAAGGCTGGGACTTCTAACAGAATTGCTGATGCATTGAGTCGACGCAAGAACTTGCTTACTCAAATGCGAGTAAAGGTACTAGGTCTGGATTCCTTTTCCACATTGCTTGAAATTGTCCCATATTTTTCTGGAATTTTGCAAAAGAACAAGGTTGGCAAGAAAACAAATTTCCTGCTCCAGGAGGGTTTCTTGTTCAAGGGAAACCAACTTTGTATTCCTGATTGCAGTTTGAGACTCCAGATTATTCAGCTACTACATGGTGAGGGCCATGTGGAAAGAGACAGAACCTTACAACTGGTCCAAGATTCTTATTTTTGGCCTTCACTTCAGAGGGATATCGACAAGTATGTGTAGCGATGTCTGGTTTGTCAGATTTCAAAAGGAGCAGCCAGTAATGCAGGCTTGTATATGCCTCTCCCTATTCCATCACAGCCATGGGTAGACATTAGCATAGACTTTATTTTAGGACTGCCGCGAACTCAAAGGGGTAATGATTCAATATTTGTGGTGGTTGATAGGTTCTCTAAAATGGTGCATTTTATCCCTTGTAAGAAAACCACTACAGTTGTCAATGTGGCGCAGTTATTTTTTAAAGAGGTATACCGTTTGCACGGACTGCCTACTTCTATTGTTTCTGACAGGGATACCAGATTTCTCAGCCATTTTTGGTGCAGCCTGTGGAAGATGATCAATACTAAGCTGAACTTCAGCAGTGCTTACCACCCACAAATAGACAGTCAAACTGAAGTTGTCAACCGTTCCTTGGAAAATCTGTTGCAGAGCTTGATGGGTGATCACATTAAAAGTTGGGATCAGATGCTTTGTGTAACATCCCAGATTTTTAAATATTGATCTTAAATTTATGAAGGGCTAATCCGAAAATAAAAATTTATTTTGAAGGGTCTTTTTGTAACTACACAAAAGATATTTTGTTATCAAATTTTTATTATTATCACTATTATTGTCTTATTATTATTATTATTATTATTATTATTATTATTATTATTAGAATTATTTAGGAAGGAAAAAAAAAAGAAAGAAGAAGGAAAAAAAAAGAAAAGAAAAGAAAGGAAGGGAATTGGAATCGGGGAAGAAGAAGAAAGAAGAAAGAGAAGGGAAGAGGAGTAGCGCCGCCACCGCAGTGTCGATGCTGGCGACGCGCCTGTCGACGGAAAGCTTTGGGCAAGGCCAATCTCTGAGCACCTGCACCGCCGGTAACCCTCAGCTCTGCTGCGTGTACTCGCGGCTCAAAGTTTAGAATGTGTTTGAGGAGAGAGAAACGTCTGCTGGCTTCATTTGTATTTTTCGGCGAATTTTTTGACTGATTTATTGATTTTTTAGCCAAAATACGTTTGATCTGTATAAATTGAGACCAGATTTGTGTTGTGGACATTGAAACGAAGCTAACGGTGTGCTCGAATTTAAAATTCCATAAGTTTTGCAGAATTTTGGCGAGAATCCGATGGTCGGACGGTGACCGAAATATTCCTCCGGTGACCAGAATATTCCTTCTCCGATGAGAATTTTTTATAGTACATATTCCGCATCATTTTAACGTGCTGAGTCTGATTTTGGAATCGGTTTTGTAATCCGAGGACCCGAACTATGAGAAAATGTAAATTTCGTAAACTTGATAATTAGAATTTGGATTATTAATACATTTAGGTTTAGATAGAATTTAATTGAAATTAAATTATAAGCATGACTAAATATAAACGTTGATATCGGACAAAAATAAATATAGAAATGGGACAAAAATATTAATGACGGATTTATTAAACTAAATGTTGCTTAAGATTATCATTAAATTAACAATAAATGAAATTAATTAAGGACCCTAAGATGTTACACTTTGAAACAAATAAAAAGGGGATATGATATATAGTTAGACCACAGAAATATTGATTATGAAATCATTTTACTGTGATTAGTGGAGGGACAGAGGACTGTCCGAGAGGAATTGTGAAGGTAGACAACGCGAGGAATTGAAAGGGTTAACACGTAGGACCTTATCTGCGGATTTTACCAGGTTCGATACTTTTTAGTATTTGAATTGAATCTTTTATTTTTAAATGCATGTTTTAAATGAGCATTGTTTTACTGAATTTTGGATAAATATTTTGGTGTGTACTCGAATGTGTGTTCGAGTCGGATTATATGTTTTATTATATTTTTAATACCAACGCGGTAGTCGCTGGCGCGATGTTACTTGCGAAGTGAAAATAAAATACTTATGGAGATATATTTAAATGATTTCTTCTATGATTTGACATTTGAACAATATTGAACATGAATTTTACAAAGACAAATGATTATTATAATGATTTGATATTTTAGAGAAAGCATGGAAAACGAAACTATGCTGTTGAATGGATGATTGGGTTGTGAAATGGAAATTGAGCTGAATACAACGATTGATAAATAACTGATCAAAGGAAATGAAATATATTTATATACTCTACCTGGTTAGTGGAACCTAGTGGTAATTATATGTCGACATATGGGCAAAACCCTGTACAGGTGATATAATGAAATGTAATAATGAAATGGAAACTACCTGGGCATAACTACAATTGTGGCCCAGAATCTGGAATACTACCTGGGCATAACTATGGTTATGGCTCAGAAAATGGAAACGACCCAGCGTATTAGAAGAATGTGGCCGGAATGAACAACCCTTGGTCTTATCCTAGGAATCCAGTAGAGCCGGTAGAGTGAATACTTTTAATAGACTGAAATGAATTGTAATTTGATTTGCGAGCTGTGTTTATTTGAATGTGCACTTTTTAATATGATTATTATTAAAGCGATTTAACGAAATTAATTTGATCAACTATTTTTAAAAATATTGTACTGTATCAGTAGAGAAAATGTTTGAAACTGGTCAAATGAGAATTTGAATCACATAACTGAATTTCCTATTTAATACTTGCTCAATGCATTTATATTTATTATTTACTCAAAGACATGAAATGAATTTGTCAACTGCAGTTAACGACTGCTGTCTTATAAGTTGATTTGGGAAATGCTTTTAGTAAACAAATTACATTTATTGTATCCACTTAGCATGAAGTTGCTCGGCGAGTTATTTTTGTAACTCGCAGATCCGTAGATAGAAGAATCTGAGTGTCAGCAATTTCTTAGTCAGCTCCCAGAAGGCAAACATTGGTGTAAACTCCTGTTTATCATAAATTAGCATGTACTAGTATTATATTAGAACATTAAAATGTTAGAATACATGTGTAGTTGTTATTCAATATAAAAAAAAACAAAACGAAAACAACTTAAGGTGATTCTTAGTATTCCATATTTAAGCGTATGAGTTAACGGAGTTAAGAAGACGCGTGACACTTCAGTCTGGCTTTTACGTAAGGCAGATTTGGGGTGTTACATTTTGTCAGGCGAAATTTGCTCACAACAGTGCAAGCAACCGCAGTACTGGTTTTAGTCCTTTTCAAATTGTCTATTTGGTGGTTCCCAGGGGTCCCTTAGCTTTAATGCATGGACCTGACAAGACTAGAGTTCATGGGAAAATAGCAAAATTTGTTAAGAGTCTCAAGCTTATCCACCAGGCTACTCATGACAACTTAGTCCAAGCTGCTGCAAATTACAAGGTTACAGCAGACAAGAAACGCAGACACGTGGAGTTCGAGGTTGGAGATTATGTGTGGGCAGTCATGACTAAAGATCGCTTTCCTGTGGGCGAATATAACAAACTTTCCCCGAAGAAAATTGGTCTTGTGCAGATTCTGGAGAAGATTAACCCCAATGCTTACTGTTTGCAGTTACCTAACCACATTCGTACCGCTAATGTTTTTAATGTCAAGCATTTGGTTCCTTACGTTGGTGACTCTTCTGATGACGACAATTCGAGGCCGAATTCTTTTCAACCTGGGGGGAATGATGCAGAAGTAGAAGCGGAATTGAAATTCATGGAGAAATTGGACCGTAAGTCTGGGCGTTAGGCCCATTTCAGCAAGAAGCCCAATTCGGTGAAATTGCGGCCAAGTTGCAACAAGAGTTACTAGTGTCGGATTTTTGCGATTCTTGGGCTTATTCTCATTGAAAATGGACCAACGAACAATACTTACCTCCTTTGGACGTGATGTCCGTAGCTTTTTGGGCAAATTCCATTGTTTAGGCCCTTAAATTGGCATTTTTCGGTTTTTTGCCTTAATTTTTATTTTCGAATTTTGTTTCCTTTATTATTTTCGGATTAGGGTTTTTGTGTTTTCTTTTAAATATGTCATATTGGGATGTTGAACGGCAGTTTTTTGAAATTTTATGATAATTTTTCCCGAGCGTAGTTCTCTGAATTCTATAAGATTCTTGGGCATTCTCAGACTAAACAGAAATTTTATTTTATCTTTGTTTTTCGTTTGTTTATTCCTACATCAATAACTCTTTTGAAAAGAAGAAGAAGAAGAAGAGTATCATTGCTGCGTGTAATTAATTTTCTCGGATGACATGACATAAATTTGGAGAGAAATCAGCCACGTCGACATTCCGGCCAAGCTCTGGAGAAAAATCGGTCACCATGTCTTTAATTGTTACATAATTTAAATTTTGGATCTATTTCCGTTACAATTAAAAAATTGTATTCTAAAGTGTTACAAACCCCGAAGTTCGGACCTGCAGAGAAATTTACCCCCCAATCCCTTCATCAGTTGATTTCAATTTTCAACAACTGTATTCACCATAGATAATTTCCGATCCAATGGCTAACCGTAATGTAGCTCTCTCCCACTGATGGTAATCCTGTCGAAGCCTACTTCCACCAATCACAGCCTTCCTTTACCATTTCTGGACTCTTTATAACCCACCTTTTTTTCGATTTTCGGAAACACCTCCAGTTTCCCTCCCCTTTTTCTTTCAAATTTTTTTAAACCTAATTCTTTACTTTTCTTGAACCATGCCGCCTGCCGCCGTCGAAGCTCCGACTAAAGCCAAAGCTTCAAAGGAACCAAAATCAAAGATGGCCGTCTCTGCTCCTAAGAAATCCAGGGCCTACCCTCCTTACAGTGAGGTGATGGATGTCTAATATAAGAGAACATTTTTATCTCTGTTTTATATTGTTTCCGAGCGATTCATTTTCCTTCTGTCTTAATTTCATGAGCAGATGATAAATGAAGCGATAATTGCGTTGAGGGAGAGGACTGGATCAAGCTTGATTGCGATTGCCAAATTCATTGAAGAGAAGCAAAAGACCAACCTGCCTGCTAATTTCAAGAAGTTATTGCTAGTTCAGTTGAAGAAGCTTGTCGCTAATGGCAAGCTTGTGAAGGTCAAGAACTCCTTCAAGCTCCCTCCCAAAAAATCTCCTGTCTCTGACGCCAAAGTTCCAGCCAAGCCAAAGGCCAAGACTGAGGTTCCTGTTAAGCCCAAGGGCATGGCTGTGACTGCGCCTGAGACACAGCCAAAACCAAAGCCAAAGAAAAAGGTAAAGTTTATAGGCGTCCAGTCACCAGCAAAGAAAAAGGCAAAATCTTCCGCCGGTAAAGTGTCAAGAAAGAGAACAGTTGTCACAAACACGAAGAAGTCGCCAGTGAAAGTAACGAAGAAGCCAAAGAGTATCAAGTCACCCGTGAAGAAAGCCTCAGCTAAGAAGACCAAGTAGATAGGATGTGACTTGCTAGATTTTGTAAATGTATTTAGGGGCTTGAAATGGGGGTTGTTTGGAAATGTCAGGTGAATTGCTTTTTGATCAATGGTTATGGTTCATTCAATGTGTCACAACTTCCAATTGAATGATAATATGAATTGCTTTTTTGAATTAGTTGGTGCTTGTGATTTGATGATTGGAAATTGGATGGTCATATGAAAAAAAATGAATTGCTCTCTCTCTTTGTTCTCCTCAAGATTTACAATCACCAAGTTAAAGTTCGTTAATTACATCATTGATCGAGTTCAAGCAGAGTTGTTTACGGCTTGTGGATTTTCAATCAATTGAATTGCCATTTTGAGCTCCGTTTGAATGGCCGCTCTTGATGATGACAGGACAATGTCATTCCAAACTGATCCTGACTCGTATATCGGACTAGAATTGGCATAAAGTTCATGGATTGATTCTGCATCAGGGTTTAAACAGCTCACATTTGTCAAGCATTTGATTTCTTCTGGATCAATCAGCAGCCTGCTATCTCCATCTTTTCTTGCTATCAACTGCATTTCACATCTCAACCAGAGTAAGAAATTGTTATAGCAACCCACCTTGCTGAATTAGTTTAAAATATTAGAAAGATAATATAATGAATCTTATAGATTATACTGAGAACTGTAAAAACAAAATCTTACACTAGGAGGTCCTCCAAGTGCGTTGGTGCAGTATAGCCTTGCATTATCAACAAGTTGACAATATCTTGGAAATAAACCAGCAAACCTCTTGTGAGAGTTCAACTGTGAACTAACCCTTACAGCTCTTCTCGTCATTATTGCTCTCCTATTCATAATCCAAAAATTTACAAATTTCAATTTCATTATCAATAAAATGAGAAAAACTGATTCATAACTTGCACTGATTTTGGATATACCTGATGCCTCTGATAACTGCAAGATAAGCATCACAAACCACTCCAACCATCTCTATTCTATAGGGCTTCCTTTGTGTAACATGTCCATTTTCATTCTGCAGTTGATTTTCACTTTCCTCTTTCTCCCAATAATTTTCAGTAACGGTTCCATCCGCAGCCACTTTATACCCTACTCCCATTCGATACCTATATTTGTGCACATTACGCGCCATTGCAATTGTTTGCTCAACAAAAGGCTCCCATGATAATGTACCGTCCATGATCACATCCCGGCCCTCGTTTAGAGCTGTTACTAGAAGCGATGATGCAGCATCAGTAGAGGATTGGTGCACCTAACAATACACATCAATTTATTGCAAAATTTTAACACCTTATCAACTTGATTACAAATTGCAGCATTATCAGGAGATATAGACCATTTACCAGTTCAGCGGTAGGAAGAAGGTCATCATGGTGACCCATAGCGCTTATGGCTCTGTATATAACATCTGATTCTTTGAATGCATCTGCTTCCACTATTACTGGCGCTGATCCTGACCAGAATGACCTGTCCAACAACACATAAACACTTATCAGTAACCTGTTGTAGCAATCCTAATATATTTAGCATATATACGGATTCCAATATATTGTATTGAAGGATTATTACTCTTTGAGAATGTCTTTGATGACTGTGCTCTTCCCAGCCCCCATACCGCCGCCCATAAGAAGGAGCACTGGACTCCTCTCGCTAAGGGCCACAGGAACCATTAAATCAGATTCACCCTTGCCAATTGCTCTCATCTCCTCCACCAGCGTAGAGAAGACCCTTGTCACCTTCAAGTCCTTGGCCACTCTTTCGAATCTTTGTTTCCTATGAAATTGTACAAAAGTGAATTCGAAAAATCGTCATTTACTTGATTCAAATTACAATGCTTCTCAAGTATATATATAACCCCCATTTCGAGCTTTTATCTATAATTTTCTTTTCGAAAGATATAAACACATATCCTTTTGTAGTTCACCATTTTTTTCACTATTTATTTATTTTTAATATTCACTCATTGTTTTGAGTCTTTTGACCGATAGGATAAAGAAATAGACACTTTCTATAGCAAATCGAAAAATTGTGTTCATGTGTCCTTCATCATGTGTTATGTTAAAAGAAAAAATTGGCATTCTGCAATTATTATAATTTGGTTTTATCATATTGGATACAAAATTTCAAATGACTCATGCTTGTAAATATATATCACCACCCCTTAGGTGCGTGTGTGATATCTATGAAAAAAAAAAAACACTCCAAATGACTCATAATTTTAACATCTGCAAAGTTGAGAAATTCAATTAAAATATATAAAAATTGTAACCACCGCTGCCTCCAAATTACAAAAGCTCTACACTCTTTATAATTTCATTTATATTTTTAATCAATCGTCCTTACACGTTAAAGGCTGCTATTTTTGTTGAAATAAAAAATAATAATAATAAACTTAATTAATCTATTTTCTTAGAGTTAGTAGTAAAATGTATCCCAAAAAAAAAAAAGAGTTAGTAGTAAAATTGATTAAGTCCTAGTTCAATTTGTTAAGTAATATATGTAGAGGCAAAATTATTCTAGGAATTTCTTATTTAGTTATTAAGTTGAAAGAAGGCAAATTGAATACTAATTCTAAGTTGGCAATGAGTTGGTAATTTATCCAACTTAATGACGGCTATCAAGTTAGCCTTTTTAATATGAGTATAAATAGGTGATTTGGGTTATTTAGTTTATGTATGTGTGGAGAGAAACGTGACAAAGAGTAAGGAAAAGAAAAAAAGAGTATTTGATAAATGTGTTGTAGTTTCTTCTGTTATAAAATTATTTTTTAATATTAGTCAAAAATACTCTCCCACCCACGTCCCTTTTAATATTCAACAATTTTTTCAAAAAATAATCATTGAAATATTTAAAGCATCCCCATTTGATTAAATCGTAATGTTTCCGAAGTCAACGACAAAGTGATTGAATTAAGTTCACAAAAAGGCAATGTCAAATTAAGCTCAAAAGAAATTTTCTCTTTAAAAAAATAGTTGAAAAGTAAAAACAAGTAAACAGAGAGAGAATGGAATTTCGTTGCCGAGAAATAACGCAAAAATGAAAAAGGAATCTTGCGTTACCTTGTAGCTGCAATTATGAAGTTTTTGAGTCTTGGTTTCTTCTCAGATTCATCATTAATCACCTGCAATTGAAGCAACAAAACACTGCAGAATTTAAGTAAATGCTTAGATTAATTGATCTTTTATAATTTTAATTAATTCGAAAATGAAAAACCGGTACCTGAGTTATCATCTGAGAAACTTGAGTCCAGTGAAAGGCAAAATAGCTAAGAATGCATCTATCAAATTCTTCTATAAGCTTCACATACAAAGACTCAGCCTCAGCTTCATTAGCGAAAAACTCAAAAATATTTCCATCGGAGTCGTTGGATTTCCTCAAATAATCATCAGCCAACTTGCATAGCTGAGGACACTCATTTGGATCGGAAAATCCAAGTTGCCTAGCTGCACAAAAAAAAAAAAAGTCACAACAAATTTGCTGCGAAACAACAATTCCATGTATTATTAGTATTTCGTTAAGAGCTTTACCAACATAGTGTGAAAATCTTTCTAGATTTCCGACACGGCCAGATTCAGTTCGGTAAATCCGTGGAATTATGAAGCTTCTGGTTGCATCTGCCTTTGCTTTTGACTTTTTCCGGAGATAGTGATTAGCAGCAGCGGTGGCTGCGAGACCAATCAAGGAAGCAGTAAGTATCCGTGTGAGGCTGAGTTTTCCGGCGTGACCGTCTTCTGAAGAAGAAAGAGGCGCACCCTGCTTCATGTTGTTGGATTTAGTTTTACGGATAGGATTGAAGAATCAAATTGGGAGATAAAATTGTTTTTCTTTCCCCTTTCAAGACAAAATGGTATGATCTGTAGAGATGGTGAAATTGTTTATAGTTAGTGGGCCAATCCAAAAAATAATAAATAAGTTGTTGCACTTGAAGCCTTGCACGATTTTATCGGTATCAGGAAAAAGAAAAGTTACACGGTTTTTAAATGACTGCCACAAAGAAGGGAAGGAAATGGTATTTGCAGTCTTTTTTTAATATTATAGTTGAATTGGCATTTGCAGACCCTTTTTTAATATTAGAGTTGAATTTGGTCTTTTCTTTTCTTTTAGTACAAACAGTAGTTTATGATTATTATATTATTATTTTATGAAAGGGAGAATTTTTTTCCCCTCCGAAGTTATGAAAGGGAAGACAATGAGGTAGAGGTAACACCAACCACCCTTTTATATATTTCTCTTAAGTAGAAATAAACAAAAAAACGCTTTTGGATTTATTTTCAGTCTCTATGCTGTTCTCTATACCCTGCATGGGTTTTTCTACTCGGATTCTTTTCCGGTCATCTCTTTGGTTTAGTTGGTAGCTGAAGCCTGGTTAGCAGATTCAGTTGAGTTTAAAAAGATGTAGGAATGGATTTGGATAAACATCCCATCTGTATATTATGCCTTACTGAGCTTCATTTATTGTTTGCTTTATTTCAAAATCTTACTACAAGCCTTACATACTATTTTTCTTGATTATAATATATCCTCTCTTTTACTTACTGGTTCTTAAAATATGTCTCTTTCTTATACCTCCTTCTCATCCTCACTCTTCTTTAATACCTTCTTTTGTTATTCTTCGATGGAATTAATACAGAAGCAGCCTGTAACTAAAATTAATGTAAATGGGTAACGATTTAATCAAACCAAAACCCAAATCGAAAAAACAAAACCTAAAGCTATCATATTCTTTCACAAAATCTGCGCAGCCTTCTCCCTTCTCTCTCCCCTTCTTATCCGCCGGATGACCGTGGAGGACACCTAACACCCTTCATTCTTCTTCTTCCGCTGTTTCCTCTCATTATTACCGGAACAAATAATCCATCACAACCATCATTTATGAGCTCCAATCGGAAAACTGACACCAACGTCTGAACCGCCTCATTGAGATACGTCGACTGGTACCCATCAAGCCGCCGTCAAGTGACTGAAGAAGAAGAAGAAGATGGCTTCGGGTCGGTTTTCGGACCCATTCGGATCGCAACACTTTCCGACCAATTCCTGACCTTCGCCGGCTGTTTCTTGCTCCGATAATGCTAAGGATAGCTTCATTATCTTGTTCTCATTCTTTTGATGTTGAATAGAATAGATTTTTTTTTATTTTTTTAATTTGATGTTTAAATTGTATGATTATCATTATATTGAGGGAAAAATTTTAGCATTAGGTTTTGGTCATAAATACTATTTTAACATAGTATTTTGGCAGACATGCTAAAACTTACGAACTATTTGGTCAAAAATACTAATATAGCACCGCGTCGTTAATTTTAACAACTTTCCGTCAACCCGAGAAGAAAAGACAGGGATGCCCTTGATATTAGAATGGAAAAATCATGTTCATCCTACATTCACCATCATCTCTCTCATTCTCTCTCTCCGATGGAATTCCCGTATTTTTACCGGTGATTTTGAAATGGGTTTCATTGTTTGAAGAGGATTTGAAGGACTGCAAAAGGGAAAAACGAGAGAGGGATTTTGACGAGAACAAGGGTGGTGTATAGAGGAATGGAGAGAGTGGAGGCCGGCCAAGCAAAAGGGGATCCTGGATTCGAAAGAACCAGGACCTATCACCGGTGATTACAGTGATTCACGACTAGGAGAGGGACGAAGGTAATAGACCCGAAAAAAGAAAAGAAAACTTGGGTGTTCCTTTTCGGTTTCGGAATCAAGAACAAGGAAATCGTGCTCATCACTGGAAAATTGCAGTTCTTCACAAGATTGGGTAAACGAAGTAAAGGCGCAGTTCTAACTTCTTACAAGAGTTGAAGAACAAGTCTGGAAAGTCAATTCATCAGTACTGGAGAACAGAAGCCTCTCAGATTGGGAAATCCAGAGTAGAGGATAAGAGAACTTTCACTACCTGAATTTAGTTGCCGATTGAGGTTGAAGAAGGAAGTAGCAGTGTTCTTTTTCAACGAAGGAGCAGTGTTCAAGTCTGGTCAAAAGGTTTTGTGAAGTTTTCCTTCTTTTTCAGTTTGTGAAGTTTTCCTTCTTTTTCAGTTCTTCATTTTGATTCTGTTAAAATTGCGATGTCCATGGTTAATTAATTTACACTTTGCATTTGGATTATGAGATGAACCGTGAGAAATATTATGCAATTTGATTCTATTGAATTTGATATGCGATGATTGGTTGTTTGCGTTGAAATTGCGATGTCAATGGTTAATTAATTTATATTAAGTGGCTGGTTTGAGATGAACATTAAAATTATTATGTGAGTTGATTCTGTTGGACTTGTGATGTTGAGCATGAACTGTTTCTTTTGTTGAAGCTGTCATTTTTTTCCTTTGGGTGCTCTTAAATTTCAACCTAAGGTTAATATAGGTATTTAATTTTCTTCTCTTTCTATTTTTATGTCTCCCGTTAAAAACTTAACAAAAATTAATGACGCAGTGCTATATTAGTATTTTTGGCCAAACAGTTTGTGAGTTTTAACACGTCTGCCAAAATACGATGGTAAAATAGTATTTATGACCAAAATCTAATGATAAAATAGTATTTTTCCCTTATATTGAATTTGATTTGAATAGGAATTTTTGTTAGGTTTTTAATTGTTGTTATTGAATTTGATTTGTGCTCCTGGTATTTGCATTTTGTGAATTGAATATAGATTTGTTTCACTCTTGCAAAATGTCTCTTTGGAACCTAAATCAATGTTAAACTAATGCTAGGGAATCATAATTGCAACCACTCCAAATTCTGTTAATTATTTGAAATCCTTTTAGTATTTTATTGTTTATTTAAGTTTTCACACAGGTGCAACAACACGCACCTCAAGTTTGTGAAACCTGGCATTATTGTCCAACTTGGGGGGTTTAATTGTAGAAAAAGTTGAAAAAGGGAATAAGCAAGTTCGGGGGTGAAATTACAATTTGCCTTTCATTTGTTTAAAAAGTTTATTTTGTACTACTTTGAACAATTTAGGCAAGTTGAGGGACTACATTGGATAATAAATCTTCTTTCTAAATAAAGTTTGGCAAGTTGAGAGACTAAATTGAGCATTAAATATTCTTTCTAAATAAAGTTAGGATACGTCTAAATTGAAATGTTTTTATTCAACTCGTCCAACTAAATATCTATTTTATATTTATCAATGCTTGGTAAAATTTTCCAAAGGGGTCTTAGGTCCACTGTAACCATCAATTCCTCATTCATCGGAGAATATGTTTCTACCCAAATTGGTTTCATACACTCATATGATCAAAATCACCACTAAAAATGCCAAATTCCCAAATAATCATCTTTTTTTGTCCCCTCTCTTCAGATAACATTACCTCTATATGGGAAGATTTTTCCTTAATCATACTCTATTTAAAAGAAATTGTCCCATACGGCCAAATACAGATCTATCATATACTTTGAACTTCACGCATTCTCTGCCCAGCGTGGCGAGGGGTTTCGTTGTTAAAGTTTTAAAAAAATGACAGGATAAGCGTTTGATATGTTGCTCAAAAAGTTTGTAGTGCCACTACAAAATTGTTACAAAGTCCAGGGGCAAGGTATTTATTTGGCCTTCACGAAACCCATTGCTCATTGCTCATCGTGTCTATTATCATAATATCATTACGACGGTGGGCTTGCTACTGTGATGATATTAGGAAGCTAAGACAATTCAATATAAAGTTTGTCACAAAAATATAAGAAAAAAGAAAGTTTGTGCTAACTTTTGTTTTCCCCCTTTTATTTATTTATTAACTTTCTTAGTTTATATTCTCTTTCATGCAAATCTCTTGAATTAATTGCAAATATCTAACCTCAAAATTGGATTGCTGGAGATTTGAATGTTTTACGAAAAGGAATCAGAACACAGTACCAGTACTAAGTACCGGAGCAATAAATATAACAGCATCACCTCTATGAAATTTCTTCTAGTTCAAGAGAAATTGCAACACCATTTCACTCAACAACTCAAATATAACTAAACCCAAGAGAATAGCCTAGTGGTAAGGCATCTCTTTCTTAAGACTGAGGTCCCGGGTTCAAGGGTTATTTGAATCCCCTTCCCCAGTTCCCCTTAGAATAAAATATCTATGGAAAAAAAAAAAAAACAAATATAACTATTTAAAATGGAATTTATGTACAAACAAACAAAAAGTAGCTCACCTTTAGTATTTGCTTGTAATTGTGCATGGGGGTTTTACTCAAAACTATTGAAAATCCAATAATATATATCTTGAATTACATTTAACCCTAAAACCCCAACATTTTCTTCTCTTCAACTTTCACTCTCAACTCTTCTTCTGATGGCAACTTGCCACCACTCCTTGAGGTAGCTGACCACCATGCCACAAGCTCGTCCTGCATATCAGCGAGAAGAAGGCGGTAAGGATCGGTTCACAAAAAATGCGATTACTTTTGGTATAATATAATGATATACAGAAAGTTTGAATATTTTGTATTTGATTCATGACTTGTGCTAATAATAATGTCTACTTCAAATACCCTTTTTTTTTTCTCTAAAAAACATTTCCATGAAAATTTTACTACTACTTGAATAATTGGGACATAAAATGGCGGATTTTTACCTCAAGGAAATCATGGTTAGAGATGTATTGACTTTCAACTAAACATTTGATCCCCCCTACATTGACAGCAATGGATCTTTTGGACTTCTGCAGTGAACTCTCACTCGAAGCTCCTGCATGATCAGAATAAAGGAAGAAATTCTAATGACCCACTATGAACAACTTGCTTTTAAGATCAATCCAAAAGGATGATATAATGATAAATGAGTACAATATTTTATCATACCAGTAATGCAAGCTACATAGTATCCAGTTCCCCCAAGTCCCTCTTCCCATTTCCCCAGCCTCAAACGTAAGAAAAGACCAGCAAGAAGTGAAAGTGGCATGTGGGAATTTGTCCATCTAATTCAGAGCAAGGTAGAACAATCAGTAAAATATAGGGAAAAATTATATTGTTAGATTAGTTTAAGCGAAAAGAGAAATTAGTTCGAAAGTTATAATCCACTTACTTGAGAACATCTGCTCGGGACAGACGAAGCCTTCTTATGGCATTGAAGATTCCCTTTAGTGCATCAGAAATATGGCCATCAATACATTCAACTAATGGTGTCATTAGCTTTTCTTTCAACCTCTTTTCCACAGAAATTGGACCAACTTCTTTCTTAAGAAATTTTAAATTGGATGTCAGCTTTCCAAAATTCATAGCTTCATTTGATTTTGGTGGCAAATTAAGATCTTTCTCTACTCCAGAATCATTCCTGTTACAAACTGTAAGTGCACCAGCAGCGGCAGAATCTTTTAGTTCTGTATTGTTTTCATTTCTCACATGAATCTGTATTTTGCTTGGACCGCATTCATCGACTAAAGAAGCATCATTTTCTGCTAGATTCTTTGGTTTTGAAGATGTACTGGTACAAGCAACAGCCCAATGATTGAGCTGAAAGCATCTGATACAACGGCAAGACAATTCTTTTTCCCCATTATATAAATTGTTTTTTCTCAGAAGATCTTCAAGTTCAGATTCAGGGATCTCTGGACATTGTTGCAAATTGTGACCTTTTATGCCACAGAAGAAACAGGTCACAGTTGCTTGAGCTGCACCATCCATTTCTTCTGTTGGGGTGATGCTTTTAAGGGCATCCAACCTCCTTGCAAAGACAGAAGCTATTGCCTCTGAATTTTTTGGACTTGGGGAAAGTACGACCGGATTAAGTTTATATATAGACTTGTCATCATGTTGGCCTTTGATTTTAGAGAAACCAAACGAAGACTCAGCTGCAGTACCCCAGTTCTGGACAGGCTGTTGTTCTTCAGTTGATTGTACAATAGCCTCAGCATTTTCATATTCATTAGAAGAAGCAGGAGGATTCTGAAATCGAGTTTTCCACCTCAGAGCATCAACAGTAGTTTTATTGGAAAGATCTTTGTTTGGAAAGTGACCAGAAGCTTTTGGAGTAAACCGAGATATCCACGAGCTTTCCAACAGCTCACCTTTGGAAACAAAATTACAGGCTGTCTTCCCTTCAGATGGCAGTTCAGAATCAAATTTCTCAACCTTTTCTGTCTTACGTTTACCACGAGAAGGATTGGAGCTTGTTCCATCTTTCTCCTTATCAGTTGCCACAGAACTTTTGTTCTCTGCAGTGTTACTACTGCAGTCTCCACGAGTGGCAACGAAATTCACATGTACATCTTTAGTATGGACAACTGGACTGGCTTGATTGCCGGATGAAGTCTCATTGAACCTCTCATTTGATGGAAGTAACCGTTGGTAAACATTACCAGTCACCATATGGCAAGCTATTGGAGTAGCATTCAAGTCGCATATCTTAAGTTCTTTTGATCCTTCTGTTTGATGATCAGCATTCGCAGTAAGAGGTTCTTGAACTTTTGTCTTTTGGCAATACAGTGACTGAAAAATGGATTGAAATCCTGTGGGACTGCTGTAAGGAACTTCAGTTTTTTTGCACGCTATGAAACCCTGATCAAGATTCTCATGACCATGATTAGGATTTACAAGGGCACAAGATACCGAAGAAGCATCACCTTTGCTTGGTTTGGAGAATCCCTTCATCATGTTCGAGATCCAATTCATGAATGAGCTATCTTGTTTAACAGGTAATGCTGAACTAGGACTGTCATGAATTTGCCTCTTTAACCTTTTGCTCCCTACAACCAAAGGTTGCTCAAAGTTCCACTGCTGTTGTCTTGCTGAAAATAGCCCTGCACTATTACAACTTTCAACACTCTCATGGCTTCCATCCTCATCATTCAACATCCTTTCACTTTCATATCTGTCAGATAAGGCCTTGGACTTGCCCCTCTTATCCCTTCGGATTCTGCTGTTTGTTGGAGACTGTTTGGTTGCCAGAGTTCTGTTAGCGGGAAGCAAAGCATCATCCTGATGACTGTTACTTTTCACTCTTTCAACAGATTCCAGTGCTACAATCTTAGTTTTCAGACAAGCAGCATTTTCATCAAGTGAAGTTTCTAAATCATTCTCAGCAGTAAACTCGAGCTTTTCCAAGGGGCAAATTCCAGGAACCTTTTTTACGGTATTATTTTCTCCACATTTTTCCTTATCTGAAGCTGGTCCTCCATATTCTTTAGATAAGGATGAAGTTTTCATTTTAGCATCATTAGCTTGATGTTCTTCTACAATACGAGAACCAGATGCCAAAACAATTTCCATTCCTAATGCACGGTGTCCATCACCAACATTAGTAGCACCAACAGAATGTTCCTCACAAATTTGATCAGTTCGCATCACATCCAGTTCGGCATCACCTGTTTCAATAGACAAACAAAACCAATATCATTTCAGTCAGTCCTGAGAAAATGAAAATGCAACGCTACAATGTCTTCTCATGAACAACAAATTTACCTATCTCACATAACAAATTTGAAACTCTACAGAATTTGTCCATCATACTAAAAGCTTTTTAACCTAGTCCATTTACTGAATGAACAAATAATTTCTAAACCATTAACCATTTTTAAATTCTAAACCATCAAGTTTTTTTATATTATTCCAGCTAAGGGCCCATCTAATCTGGGCATGATGTGCTAAACAAAATTGCAAAGATAACATTATCCAAATTTTATTTTCTCCTCCTGGGAATTTCAGTATTTGAAAATTGATAAGATAACATATACCTTCTCCTTTGCTATTTCTTGGGTCCTCCTGATGTTGTAAAGAAGTGCCCTCTCCATTTTTCATTTCTTCCATGTGATCATCAGTAGCTGCCAAATAAGATTCAGTAAAGAAGACAAATTTAGAATGTACAGTAAAATAACATTATATATTACCACTAAGCACTACTCTATTTATGATGTATCAAGAAAATTATGAATTACCTATTTTCAATTCATCACTTAATCCTCCAAATGGCACGATTCGTATATCATTCATAGGAAATACTCTGGAATCATCTCCAACAGTAACTTTACTTCCAAGATTATATGCCATAAAATTTGTTTTGCTGATTGGTTTGTCTATGCTTCTAATAGGTTTATCAGAACTTGATCCAGTTGCCATATTGCTAGGTCCTACACTCCATAAAAGAGAAGGTTTTTTGTTGCAGATGCTACCATCAGCACATTTAATGATTAAACCTTTCTGCGGAGACCAAACTAGTTCAGCGACATTGTCTGTGGCCACAAATGTCATGTCTATACTTGAAGCTGCATTTGCACCTGCACCTGGATTATCATTGTTCGATACTTTATGGATGCACTGATTGGTGTAACCCAAGGCAAGGCTCAAATTAGTCAGTTGTTCTATGTTTTTATCATCCACATTCATCTTCGTTTGATGAACTCTCCAGCATGCAATCCTGAAATGCCAATGAGGTCCAGGTCAAAGTCAGACTTCTCCATGGTGAAATACACGAAACTCTGTCTACAACAAAACATTATAATCAATATAAAATAGGATGGATGAAAAGTTTCCAAATACACAGAATGGATAAAATTTGCCAGAAAAATTAGCTTTGCTAATATACTCAGAATTTAATCCAGATTCAGTAAAAACTAACACTAATTCTTTGTTAATCCCTCTCAGATGAAATGATGAAAGTATAAGAATGAAACGAGTATCAACTTTCTATCACAATTTTGGAAAAATTCTTCATCTGCATCATGATATCCCACATTTCCTTTGAGATAACTTATCAAAAAGGACATGAATGGCTCCAAGATAGAAATTAATGATAAAATGCTTCATAATCTACAGTGCTAAATGCATGGCCCTGTGCCCACCAACATACCACTGGATGTGGTTTGTAATTATCACTGTATAGGTGCTTCCAAGCTTTTGTATCATACCACCAATGGTGATACGAAATGCTATTATTTTTGTGCTTTCCCCATTATGCCTCAAACTCATTTACCTCAGCTTTACATGATCAGACCTCATTACAGTTTGTATGTATATGAATATTGTTCAACTGCCGAACAAAGCAAAATAGTATTAAATGAATGCAAACAAGATTAAAATGCATCTATAATTGAAGTAAATGAGTGAATAAAGCTCATCACTGCCTTGCAAGTATGAGGGAAACACAAGTGCTTTTTTAAGGGGAAAAATAGCAAGTTAACATGTCTCATTTAATCCAATCTGTCCCCCCAGGCCACTATTCCAGAAAAAATTGCTGAGCAATTATGTTTTTCCACACTATCTTCTCCCATTCTTTTTAAGTTGGTTTGATACAATAATTTATTGAAATCCATCCTATTGTTGAGCATGAAAAACTCTTTTGAAACATGAAGATATATATTCTAGGAACACATAACAAAACAATTAAGAATATGGACTAACAAATAGGTCTTTTTTTCAGCAAATATTTAGCAGAAGGGACATAGCTGAGACTATGTGGTGTATCTGATTTATGTTCATATCTAAATACTTATGCTAGACTTGGTGCATGCTTGGAAGATTAAGCATATATAATCACTAAAAAGTGCTTGATAAGGTATGGTTAGGTAAATTGAAGGAACTGAATTAATTATAAAGGAGATCCCTTAGATTTGCACAAAGAAGATCTCTTAATAAAGAACTCCAAAAGTTAAAACAGAAGTTAGTGGATTAATTAAACAGAGAAACATGGGACTTTATACAAGGTTATGGATTGTCCCGGATAATTACTAGAGTCAAATAATATTTGCCATTATAAACTTCTTTGCAACAGAACCATGATATTTGAATTCATCATTGCATGCCTTGCAAAAATCATCTTATATAAAATAATTGAATTCAGATAAACCTATATGAACTAAACTATTTGGATATTTTCTATAAATGCATCCCAATTAATGGGAAAAAGAAAAATCATGCCCACAAAATCATCTAGAGAAGAAAAAAGAGTCCAATGAAAGAAAATGGGGCAAGAATTACACTAAAAAGACATCCCCATTAAAGCAAAATCAAATTAAACTTTTTTTAAGAGATTGAAAATTGAAAGATACCCATTGGAGAAAAGAAGGATTTAAGGAGATCCACATACTTACTTGTTCTCTAATTGCTTAAAAGTTTGATAATTGGTGTTGCTTCAAAATCATATATGCACAAAGGCCAGAACTTTAAAAACTGTGTGTACAGCAAAGCAAGAATCTAGTCTGGAGTCTGGAATGGATAAGAGCTTAAATGTGAAAAAGAGAGAGAGAGTTGGAGATACAATAACTGCCATGCGTCCTGCCACAGCAGTTACATGAAGCATTCTCTAACTCTGGCTCAGATTCTCAGGTCTGAGGTCTGCGAGGTGCCACGTGGACACATACAATGCCAATAGTAACTTTTATCACATTCTAAACCCCCAAGGGAAGACTTCTAGCAAGTTTTCAACCTACCAAAAATTGAAAAATAGTAATCAAATGGTAGCCGGTTCATCATGTAACGTTGTTCCAAATCAAGAACCGCCAATAACTTTTTAGAAAAATAAAAATTATACATTGAAAATAAATAAGTAAAACGTAGTCGTAGGTGGGTTTCAGCTAATAGAGTTGAATTGGCACCTCCAAGCCAACCTCTATCCATAATTGCCACTTTTGGAAAATATATATTAAAAAGGCCGGTCTTACTTTTGTAATTATTTCCCATAATAGTATCTTTTTAACATTAGTAAATTAGATTTTGTTGCAACTTCCTATGTGGCACTTAATATTAAATTAAAAATTAAGTACTTTACCATATGATTAAAAGGAGATTATTATATATAATAAGTTCTTAAGAATCTAATCTATGGTAATCATAATTCCGTGGTCCACAGAAGCTTCGGGTATGTTTTCAAGCCAATTTTTTTTCAAAAATTTTTTGGAAAATATTGAATAAAACCATAAGATAGAAATTAAATTGAAATAAAATATTAAATGCTTAAGGTTTATTCGGAATAACTTGCGTTTTTTTTTTTTTAAAGCTTATGTATTATTCATCTCCCTTTAATTTTTTTTTTAATTTTTATTCTCATCAATTACTTCAGGTGATATATCTCATTTCAAACAATTAGACACAGAAATAGCAACTCGAGCAAAGTCGTGAGCATACATCTAGAGCTGTAAACGAGCCGAGCGGCTCGTGAGCTGCTCGCCGCTCGGCTCGTTAAATGCTCGCTCGTTTAATAAACGAACCGAGCTCGAGCTCAATTTTTGAGCTTTCGTGCCTGTCTATTATAAAAGAATCTTTCTCTTCACAATGAATTAGATCGGCCCGTGTTGTAAACGAGCCGAACAGCACGTTAAATGCTCACTCGTTTACTAAATGAATAGAGCTCGAGCTCGATTTTTGAGCTTGTTTGTTAAACGAGCCGAGCTTGAGCTCGAGCTCGTTCGAGTAGGTCAATACTCGACTCGGCTCGTTTACAGCCCTATACATCCACAAGCAATAAAATTATACTTTAAACAAATCTAAATTTCAAACCCTGATTTCTAATCGGAAAAGGTGGTTGATATAGAATAAGAAAAATTGACTTAAATATCGCGCTTATTACAATTTCAGCACATTTTTAACTTTGTTACAAAATCAACACAATTCATATGATTGTGGTGAATTTCAGCATTTTTTCAAAAATTGAAGTGAATTTGAAATTTGCCACATAGCTCTCGAGTTAAATAACCCATGATTTTATTTATTTATATAAAGTAGTTTTGTGTCCTACATGGACAAGCGATTTGGATGGTATATGGAGAAAAAACCGGACCCACCCAAAAATAAACAGAAGACAAAACCAACTAAACACCAATTAATAGCCTTTCATTCTTTTTATCTTTTACTCCATTTTGAGCATATGCAAAACCAAGGCAAGGCATTAATGTCATTTTCACCCACTGTTACAATACATGGGCCCTTCAATTTTAGACAATCCATTTGATAATTAATACAAGGGTTAGGATTCTGGTCCAATACGAACCACCTTCTTTTGATTTGGAATAATTCCCACCACTTGAGCTTTCTGTCTTTTTCTAACTTTCAAGACATTACATGC
>CATIWJ010057143.1:0-10693 GCA_949640765.1 Croton laevigatus | reverse complement strand
TTACAGGAGGAGTCACGCTCACTCGACTACAAAAAACCAATCCCCTCACAATATATCTCTCATTTACAAAACACTCTATTTTCAACTCCCTCTCACAACCACTCCTCTCTTCCTCTCTGCTCTACATCTCTCCAGCTCTCTGTACAAATGCTATACAAATGACTCCTATTTATAGTGCATAAAAGACATGTGAACATTACATATTCTTGGTCAAATATGGAGGTTGTAAGTTGGTTGGTGATGGAAGAACATTCAACAATGGAGGTTGGTTGCCTACCACATTGTTGATGCTAATGGTAAGAGGATGGAATAATTCTGGAAACTCAACACTTAATGCTTCTTATTGTTTCAATGATGCGACCTCTTTTTTGTAAGCCTTTTCCACTTCCCTCTTGATATTAATGATCTGCTCCCTGTGAACTTGCCTTAGTCCCTCAAACTGGGACTTCACCACTACTCGCTCTTTTAGAGCTACTTCTAGTCATTCTCTCAATTGCACTACCTCTATCCTTCGACCCTTATACTTGTGTTCCAACATTTCTGACTTTTAGCGGGCTTCAAACACCTCACGTTTGGCAGACTGTAGATCTGCCTTGCACTTTTTTAGGCCGCTCTCTGCTAATATGACTCTATTTCTTTTACCATCTACCTTTTACTTTAAAATTTTCTTTTCTTCCTCCCACCTGCTCTTCTCCCTCTCTAACTCACCAACCCTCTCCTCCAGCCTTTAGGCCCATACTGCATTCTGCTCAAACAGGAGCAAATAGTTAGGCAAATTCTTGAAGTTGTTATACATATGCTAAGGTCTCTATACATGACATAAGGTCATTATCTACACTTAGAATACTTACAATTAGGCTCCCTTTTATTATTTGGTTTGCCATACCACTGGTACGTGAATTTATCATCCATTCCCTATCCTTTGGGAACTCTAACTCCCATGCTATATGTTGACCAACTCTAGGGTGCAGCAGTATAACGTTATTCTCTCCACAGAGGAAATGTAGGAGCAAGTTAAAGTTCCCAGGAGTGGTCACATTATCTACATTAAAGGCAGGGGTATCCCAATCATGCCACTTCCCATCCTCTCTATCCTCTTCTTCATGCCACCAGAGTTTGCCCCTTTTTCTCTTCGAAATCTTCCTAAGGTATCAGAAAAGTAGATATTTCCCTTGGTATGATTTCTTTTCCTATAGAAGGTTGCCTACCCGCATTGACCTCCACTATCTCTTTTCTCTAAGAAGGACCAATTGGAGAGGAGGGAGTTTTCTTTTTTTACCACCCTCTTTTTTTCCACCCTTTTGTGTATCTACAGCAATGACCTCTTTGTGTGATTGATTTTGGCCAAAAGACTTTTTTTCACTGAGCAACCTCTATAGGAGGTTGCTTTTGAGCATTTTGCTCTTTCTTCGCTTACCTAAAGGGCACAATGATTGATTTCTTCTTTTCTTTTCCTTGTAAAGGCCCATATGGGTTGACCTTTAACTTATCTGTTGCTGCCTTTAAGATTGCTCGATTCATGGCTGTAAACACAAGGCAAATAATTAGTAATATATGCATTCCAATCATATTACATAACTTAAGCCTAATTTTTGCTTACTATCCATAAGCGGTCAATCCGGGGCACCTCGTGGTATTCATAAAATACTGGTACATGACCTTAGGTAGGATACCCTTAACCCCTAACTTTTTAGAGTCTCCAACTGTGTTTTTTTCTTAGTAAGAAAGGCTAAAGGGCTTTAGTTTTCATATAGTGTGGCTCCAAGAGGTTGGGAATGCAAAGTCCCCCTACCATTCATCCTCACCACCACCAGGTCCCTCTTATAAGAGTTAGGAATTGACCCTTTATCCTGTTGTAAAATTTTATACATGGAGTGTCCTTGGAGGTGGTTATAGCCCGTGCTATCTATGTTTAACATGAACATTTCCTTTAGCATCTCAAAAGTAAGGGTGAAAGCCTCTACCAAAGCTAGTGTATACATGCAATAAATATCCTAAAGGATCGAGGTCCTAATTGGATTGGGGCAAGTTGGTAGTACCTCAAAAGGGCCTCAATAGAGGGGAGAAGTGGGAACTTTACCCCATGTTTTAAGTGTTCTTTGGTAAGGAGAAGAGATCGCCTTTTCGCCCATAATTTTAGAGTTGTTGACCCCAAGTCGGAGATGGTGATCTCAGATAGTTTGGGAAATTTGTATTATTAGAAGAATGGAGATAAAAAATCTTTTTGCTATTTAATTATAATTTCAGAGGGCTGGGTCATATTGAAATCAGTGGAATCACTAGATTTAGTAGAGTTTGATTCTGTGGGTTCATCCTTAAGCTCAAGGGGTTTGTTGGATAAAGGTCTTTAGGAGGTGGATGGCTGGGAGGTTGCATCTTGGCGAGCTCATGTGTTCAACTCAGAATGACGATCTTCAGGATCAGAGGATAATATATTTCTTATAGGCGTTAGAGCCTCTCGTTAGAGAACCTATCACTACAGGCAAACCCCTGGTCGTCTAACCTGGAGTCTGAAAAATTTAACCTCGAGTCCGAAAGTTTTGGTGAAGACATAATTAAAATAAGAGTGAAGAAAAGGGTACTTGTTTGAAAGAAAAGTCAAGAGGTCACTAGAAGAATGAAGGTTGCTCAAAATTAAGATTGAGGTCACTTAAAATAGAGAGACTGGGAGTGTTTTCTGTAAAAAAAGTCATAGTGAGAGGGAGGCATCCTTTTTATACAATGATGAGGTGTATGCTTCCTAGCATATTTATAATTACCAAATTACCAAAGTACCCTTGGCTACAACGTTCCAGCCTAATTTTCCCACCTAACTTTTATTGGCCCACTTAAGATAGTAAGAGAAGGTCGCACTAAGGCATTTTATGGCGACCTCTACTCAGATCCTTGTAATAGCCAAGACATGTAGTGACTTGGACTAAGGGAGGGACATCTATAAACCTCCCTGTACTTTTTAGGGACCCACAAAAGATAATTTGGCCCACATGACAGAATATGATGAGGTCATTTATTGACTAACCAGGCAGAGGTTGCTGTTTGCTCAGAGGAGAGATCATCTGAGCAACCTCCATGCTGCCAACCTGGTTGGGCCATCGGCCTCCATGTGAGCTTAGCCATCGACCTCCATGTGAGCTAGGCCACCGTCCCCAAGTGAGTTAGGCCGTCTGGTGAGCTGGGCCATCGACCTGCAGCTAAAATAGGCCACCGATCTCACCGCTCTATGCTGCTGACCACATGCGTGGCACCACATAAATTCTATTATAAATAGTCCACAACTATCATTTATCAGACTAAGACACTTTTTAGACTTCAACCCTCTAGAAATAGAAGATAAGCTGGACAATGTGAAATTCACATAAGCTTAATATTCTAAATGTACATTAGCATTGGAGAGCCTTTTTTTTAAAAAAAAATCTTCTATTTTTTCTATGTGACATGTGAAATAGATCAATCCACATTAGCATTGGAGATACTTTTAGCGTGCGTTGTACGTGTTAGCTTGTTTTAGGCTATGTTCAGTAACAACTTTTGGAATAGTTTATGCACCAATTGAAGGCTTGTTGCCTAGGTATTCATAAGTGCCTTTGAAAATAATTTTTATATCTAGGGTAAGGTAATGGATGATGAACTTGTTGTTGTGTAGAATTTCCTCATCTTGCTCATGAAAACATTTGTTTCACTCATTTTCTATATCAACCACATGGTTAGCAAGATGGGTAAGAAGAGAAGAGATGTTGGGGCTCATTTTGGATGATTTTTGGATCTCCAAAAGATACTTAAAAAGACTGTTGCTCCATAATAAGGTGTAGAAGTGTGAGCATAGGGGAGTAGAAAAAGGTCTTTTTAAGACACTTAGTTTATTCTTTTTTTTGCTAAAATAGATTTGCTAATGGTTTGGTGAAATAGCCAAAGAGATAGGGTCTTTAAGGCAGTGGCCTTTACATGTTTGGTGCCGTGGACTTGGTCAGTCGAAATGACTTGCCAAGTGGAGGTGACTTGGTCTAAAGAAAGGTCACTATAGCAGGAGATATTACTGATAGAGAAATTAAAGATTTCAGCAATTCTACCCCTTGAAAGAGTGTAGAAGGTTCCAAAAATTAATAATTTGATGGAGGAAATGAGTGTTGGTTGGTGGTTTTCATTCATTTCATAAAGTGGTTGAAAGAAAGCCAAAATTTCACTTATGAGGGCTTTGAAACCCAACAAGGAAATGGAAGAAACTTGAAGAAGGGAGGAATTGGCTAGTGAGGTGTTTACGTCTTCTTCGATATTTAGAGTTTTCAAAGTTCCATCATGGATGCTCCTTATGCTTATGAACTTCTTTCGGTATTGCTTTTTGAAGATTTTGTATTGGTGAGAGGTGAGAGTGTTTGGAGCATGATTTGGAAGAAGTCTAGGGTCACTTTGAGGGTTGTTGGAGGCTCTCTTGGTTTTAAGGATTGTGATAGAGAGTGCTAGACAGAAATTTTGAAGGAAAGAATGGAAAGATTAAAGAATGGAAAATTTACAAAAAAATCCCTATATTTTAGTGAAATGAACAAAAACCTCCCTAGTTATCAGATATTATACAAAAACCTCCCTACTTTTTAATAACACAAACAGAAACTTCCTTCTATGAACTTTTCTTAGAGAAAGACCGAATTACCCTTTTATATTAAGCCACTTCAGTACACTATGTCAATCAATCATAGTTAAAAATCTCAATTCAACTTCATTTAAACCAAACCAGCCATGTCAATCAATCATAATTAAACTCACAAACAAATTGGCCGATTGTCCATGACCACGTTGAGCAACTCGAAAGATAATGTTTTCCTTTTAAGAAGAATTTGATCATCTGGGTTTTCTTGAGATAAGAATTTCATAGATAATTTGCAAATGTTCCTAAAAAGAAGAAAGCCATCCTCCCTAATTTTACTTCCTCCAACTGATTCAGCTCTATCGTTCGCTTCTCTGTCATCCAGTTCACCTCTATCATTCTTATTACTAACCTTAGCATCAACATCAGGAATAGGACGATCACCACCACTTTCATTCTACAATTTTATAGTTGTACTATTCAATAGGAGTTTAGCATCTGGAACTCCCTCACTGGCTCCCATAACATCATTAACAAAATTCTGATAGAAATGAATAGAGCTCCCCTTATTCAAATTCTTATCTGTAAATTCCAATAATTCATTAACAGAAATAGTTTTAACACGAACATCCATTGAATCCTCCTCAACCCGGGTGAAAATGATGATCACAATCTGAGCAAGAATGGATTTTCGCACATATTTGATTAGTCCCATTCAAGCCACCGAGATACACATTGTAACAAGTCCTAACAATTTGCAGCAAACACTCCCCGCGAATCAAAACCCAAGGAGATCGAACAGCGGCAAGCAAAACTCTAAGTACAGCCAGCTCTATAGCTTCTTCTCCAACCGCACAGACTTTACTAACACTCTCAATCAAATTATAAAGAACATTACTAAGTTTACCCGAGGAATTAGTAAAATTACAATCAATCTCGCCGCGAATCAGACCTAATGAGAAGAGCTTGATAGTGCATTCTAGTGCAGGCTCAGCGACTTTAGCATAATTGGAATCTAAGGCGAGAACTAGTGGTTGAAGAACGAATTCGACGTCGGAGAAAGAGAGACCGAATAAAGGAGAGTATAAATTAGGATCTGGAAACAGAATTGGAAAGCGATTCAAGCTTGTTAAGAGCGGATTTGTAGGAGGAAACAGATCGGAATCTCGAGCTTCGAAGGCCGGTTTAGGTGCAATCGGCTTGAATTGGAGCAGTAGATAGGAGGAGGAGTAGATAGGTCCATGTTGATTGGCATTGTGAGGGGAAGTGAGAAGGAAATGGCGAGAAAGTGAGAGAAAATGAAAAAAATTTGTCTGAGAAAAAAGTAAAAGAGAAAGAAAAAGAATCTAAACAAAGGGTTATTGTTGGTATTAAATAAAAAATGTTACGGGTATATCCGAAATTTTGACAGAAACCCGATTTCAATTGGACGGAGGGAGATTTTTGTTAATATTATTAAAATGCAGGGAGGTTTTTGTATAATATTTGATAACCAGGGAGGTTTTTGTTCTATTCACTAAAATATAGGGACTTTTTTTTATAAATTTCCCTTTTAATTTTCTTTAACAGGAGTATTTTTAAAGAAAAGACTAGAAAAAAGCGGTTTAAATATTTTTGGGAAGTTTAAAATAGTTTTTAATATAGAAAATAGTCTGCTATAAATACAGACATACATCATGTGTGCGAAAAAGTGTCGTGCTCGCAACCTCTCAGAGTAATTACAACAGATACTTTTCAACAGTCAGAAATAATAAATGTTTTACCATTGCGAATGCCACGTAGGCAATGGTTAAAAAATTTCAATGGTTAAAAAATTTGAAAGAGATAACACATGCGACAATGTGTTGTGTGTGAGATAAAAACATCAGACATATGATCTTTCTAAAAAGGACATAACGTGCGTGAGATGATTGTCTCGAGCGCGATGGGCGAGGAATTTTCAGGTTATGCATAGACAAGGGGTTGCGCTTGCTACCTTAGTTCTCAAGTGTGACACATCACAGGCAGATTTTACTGCTTAAAGTTCATAGGGGGATTTTGGGGAAAAAGGTTTACACAACATTTTAAGCATTTAAATTTCAAGTTAAATGCATGAGCATGCCAAAAATACATGGAATTAAAAGATAAAGTTAGGGAGATGTATCATCAATCATTCCAAGTCTTAGAATGATGGAACTTAGCTTCTCCTCATTTAGCGGTTTGGTGAATATGTTTGTTAATTGATTTTTTTGTCTCCATAAACTCCAAAATAATATCACCATTTTACACATGATCTTTAATAAAATGATATCTAATATTTATGTGTTTAGTTCTAGAATGATGTACTTTCCTAGAAATATTGATGGCACTAGTGTTATCACACCTAATGGGAATGTGGTTTTAATCTAAGCGAAAATCATTCAATCATTGCTTTATCCACATGATTTGAGTATAATAAGTACCAGCAGCCACATACTCGCTTTGGCGATGGAAAGTGCCACAAATACTTATTTTTTGCTAAACCAAGAGACTAGGCATTTACCTAAGAGATATCATGTTCCGGAGGTACTTTTTCTATCTAAAAGGCTACCTATATAATATGTATCGAAATAACCAACTAGGTCGATGCATGAATTCCTAGGATACCATAAACCTAAATGCAATGTACCATACAAATATTTCAATATACATTTTACCACATGTAAATGACTTTCTTTTGGACATACTTGAAAACGTGCACACAAGCAAACACTAAACATTATATTGGATCCTAGGGCAGTTAAATAAAGAAGTGAGCCAATCATATCTCGATATAGCATTTTTCCATCCTTATCAAGTTTAGTAGTGGTGTTCATCGAAGTCTTGCTACTCTTAGAGTCTTCTATCCCAAACTTTATTATGAGTTCTTTGGTGTATTTTGCTTGGTTGATGAAGAATTCCTTCTTTGGTTTGCTTTATTTGAAGTCCTAGAAAGAATTTTATTTCACCTATAAGGTTTATCTCAAATTCGTTAGTCATTTGATTGCTAAAAGCTTTACACAAAGAATGATTAGTAGCACCAAATATAATATCATCAACATATATTTGCACAACAAGTAAGTCATGATTATGCTTATGCATAAAAAAGTGTGGTGTCAACTTTGCCTTTTTCAAAACACAATTTTAAGAAGAAAAGAACTGAGCCTTTCATACCGAGCTCTTAGAGGTTGCTTAAGACCATAAAGAGCTTTTTCAAGTTTGAAAACATAATTTGGGAATTGGTGATGTTCGAAACCCTAAGGTTGTTCAACATACACTTCTTCCTTAATAAAACCATTTAAAAATGCACTTTTAACATCCATTTGGTAGAGTTTAAAATTCATAAGACATGCAAATACAAGCAAAATCCTAATGGCTTCCAAACTAGCAATGGGAGCAAAAGTTTCATCAAAATCAATGCCTTCTTCTTAATTGTAGCCTTTAGAAACTAACCTAGCCTTATTTCTAGTAATAATACATTTTTCATCAAGTATATTTCTAAACACTCATTTTGTACCAATAATATAATGGCTAGAAAGTCTGGGAACTAGTTTCCAAACCTCATTCCTCTCAAATTTATTAAGCTCTTCTTACATAGCAAAAACCCAATTTTCATCACCTACGACCTCATCAATGGTCTTAGGCTCAATTTGAGATATAAATACTAAATGATTAAAAGAGTTGAATTTAGATCTTGTACTTACACCCTTAGATACCTCTCCAATGATTTGCTCATTAGGGTGATCTTTCTTGAATAACCAATCCTCATCCAATTCCTTGTTTCTCTCATTACTAACTATTTGCTCTATGTTGTTGGTCTCCTTCTCAACATCAACAACTTCTTTTCCTTTTTCTTCACTTGGATTTTGTTGTTGATGTGAGGCTTGAGGTTGGGTTTCATCAATTGTAAGCTTCTCAATTTCACCTATAAAATAATAAAAAAAAAGAACCTTTCCCTTGATTAATGGGGTTATATTCATCAAATACAACATGCATAGACTCTTCAACTACCATTGACTTTTTATTAAAGGCTCTATAAGACTTACTATTTGAGGCATACCTTAAAAAGACTCCTTCATCCGATTTGGATGAGAATTTTCCAAGATTATCCTTGGTGTTTAATATATAACATTTGCAACCGAATACTCTAAGATGAGATACATTAGATTTTTTATTTTTCCATAGCTCATAAAGAGATTTATTTAAAATAGTTCTTTTGTAAACATGATTTATAATATGGCAAGAGGTGCTAAAAGCCTCTGCCTAAAAATATTTTGGTAAATTGTATTTATTTAGCATAGTGTGTGTCATTTCGATAAGAGTTCTATTTCTTCTCTCAACTATTTTGTTGTGGAGTCCTAGGGTTGGAAAAATTATGGGTGATGCCATGCTCATTTTTAGATTCTCTCCTATGGTCACTCATAATATTTGAAATACAATAACCTTTTTTATTTTGAACCATTTTACAAAAACTTTAAATGCATCAAATGCCTCATTCTTATGAAGTAGGAAAAATACCTTAGTAAACCTAGAGTAATCGTCTACAAGTACAAATGCATAATGTCTACCTCCTAAGCTAGCAACTCTAGTAAGTCCAACTAAATTAATATGGATAACTTCAAGAGTTTTTGAAGTACTTACTAGCTTCTTAGACTTGAAGGATGGTTGGTGTTGCTTTCTCATTTGACAAGCTTTGCACATTGTCTTTTTGAAATTTTAGTTGAGGCAAGCCTTCCACCAACTCCTTTTTCTTGAGGTGCTCCAAGGTGTCCATACTAGCATGGCCTAACCTTCTATGCTATGTACAAGATTCTACATCAAAAGAAGCTAAACTAGATCCTTTCTCATTAGTAGTAGAGTTCAAATTAATAATGTAAATATTCTCTATCCTTTGCCAACAAGTACTATTGAGTTGTCTTCTACTTTTATGATAATGCATTCTGTAGAGTTAAAAGTAACTCTAAAACCCATGTCATAAATTTGGCTAACACTCAAAAGATTATGTTTAAGGCCCTTAATTAAGAGAACATGATCAAATTTAGACTCTTTACCAACCTCTCCAATGCCAACAACTTTACTAATGGTATTTTTGCCAAAGGTGATATGACCACCTTCCATTGGACTCAATTTTGTGAAGATTTTTTCCTCACCACTCATATGCCTCAAGCATCCACTATCTACTACCCACTTATTGTCTTCCATGGAGGTCTTTAGGTATACCTATAAGAATAGTCACTTAGGTTTAGGTACCCAAATATATTTGGGTCCTTGACGGTTAGCAATTTAGTCCAAGGGGACCAACCTCAAATGCAATTTTCTAATATAGCAATGAGTATTTATATGGCCTATTTTCATATAATAATGACAGCATTTTCTAGGCCTCTTAAATGATCCATGTTTAGCTTTCCTTCTTTAGAAGCTAGATTGGGGAACAAAAGCTTTGGAGTTCTCTCGAAGCTTACCATGCTTGTCCCCACAAGTATGACGCACATATTTCTCTTTTGATTGGTGAACCATTTTTTCCTTTTGCTTCCTTAGAAGTAGAAGGATCACATTTGGACACACAATCATTACTCAATTTCTCAATTGACTTAACTTGTGAAGAATGAGATTTTGGGATAAACTTGGTTTCTCTAGAGATTTGGCCCATGGTATAGCCTATACCTGTAGTGTCTTTATGACCTCTAGTGTTTTTTAGAGCATTATCAATTACTTGATTTCTCTCATAACTACTTATGAGATCTTTCAATCTCCTATTCTCCGACAATACTCTAGAGCATTCAATAATTTGACATTTAAGCTTTTCAATTTCATTATTTATACCACATGCTATTCCTTTCGACTTAGTATTTTTATCATCTATTTGCAATTATTTGTTCTTGTACAGGTTTTTCAAATCTATATATTTATTACACTTAGAAGTAGCTCTATAGAACAAATTAATCATTTTATCATCACATTCATACAAGGGCACATCATTACAATCATCAATAATATCATCATTATGCCTTATGTGAGAGTGAGAGTTAGAACTAGAAGGTACCTCATTTAGAGACTCTTGATGAAAGACCGGGCATTGATTGGAAAAGTCATCATTATCCAATTTTTGTAGAGTGA
>CATIWJ010057115.1:0-17372 GCA_949640765.1 Croton laevigatus | reverse complement strand
TGATTGATCTAACTTTTATTGTTCACCTTTTAAAAAAAAATTGAAATAAAATAGTAAATAATTTTGGTATATATATCACTATATCTATCGTAAATATAAATGTGAAAGTGAAAATAGAGTCATTTAAAATCCAAGAGAGTAACCTATTGATAAGGTATATCTTTTTTAGGACTGAGGTCCCAAAATCTCCTTCTCCAATTCTCTCTTAGAGTGGATATTTATATTAAATAAAAGTAAAAAAAATGAGTCATTTGGATTTGTTTAATAGACCTCTATAAAATTTATTTTATCGATATTAAAATTATCTTTATATAATTATTTATAATAATAAATTAATTAAATTCAAATTATATTATAATAAAAATATTATTTTAATTATTAATTAATAAAATTTAAATTATATTTTAATAAAAAATACTATTTTAATTATTAATTAATTAAATTTAATCGTATTCTAATAATGAATATTATATAATTATTTATAAAAATTAAACAAATTTTAAAACATAACAAGAATTTTACATTATTTTATTGGAATCTCAGCAAAAATTTTATCTTAAAAATTTGCGAATTCCTCCTAATTTTTCATAAATAAAGCTAAAAAATTGTTTAAATAAGATATTCAATTTTAAAGAGGAATAAAATTTTGTTATTCCATGTTCAATGCACGTGGCCAGTATTAGTTGTAAATTCTATAAGAGGCTAATAGTTTAATAGTAATTTGAATTCCCTTCCAAGAAAAGAGATACTAATACAATAAGGACTTGAAGAAGTCTTTAATGTATAAATATCATATTCTATTATCTCACACTATTAGTGTATTTAGGGTATTACGGCTATGCCTCTCGAAGTGAGAGTGTTTGTTTGTTTGTTTGTTTGTTTTTTCTTTTGGTTAATTATTTATACTCAGTCATGAGATCAATTTTAGTAGTCCACAATTTACAGAATTTGACTCTATATTTTAGATTTTATATAACTATAAATTTAACAGTCTCAATTATTTTATATTTAATTTACAATATAAAAACTAAATTTAGAAAGTGTAAACCACTAAAATTGATCTCGAACTGAATATAAACATTTAACCGTCGAAATTAAATAAAAAATAAAAAAAAGGATGGCGAGAGCTCCCGCAGTGAGAGTTTTAGTCAAACTCTTAGGGTATATACACTCTCAAACTTTTCAATATATCTTAATATTAAATTTAATACATTGTACTAATTTATGGCTTTCAATTCTTCATTGTTAATTTTAATGTTTTATTATGTGCAGAACAAATATGTATTGTTATAACTGGATGACAAATTCAAAGGAAAGTACATCACGCGCCCAATTTTTATAATAAATCTTGTTAGAGTAATTTTCTCAATTTAATATTTATGGTCATGATTTAATTGCATTGTACTAATAAAACATGCCAACTTATAATTAAACATACTGCCAGCTTATAATATTTTTAATTCAAAATATTTAAGGGGTATTTAATTGAAATATAATTAGAATATAGCAATTTATTTAATTTTATTTTATATTAACAAAAAATAATATTCTTTATTAGAATACAAATATAAATTTGAATTAAAATAATATTCTTTAATAAAATATGATTTAAATTTATTAATTTCTTGTAATATAAAAAACAATTTTACTTTCAATTACGTGAAATTTTTTAATTGATAATTAAAAATATATCTACTTTTATCTTTTATTTTTTAAATTTTAATTAATAAAATTTATAATTATTCTTATTTAATGATGAATTACTTCTCCACATCATAAAGATATTTGTTTGAAATTTGATATTTAACTTTATATATTATTTTACAAATTCTAATGCATGCAAAGTTATGTTCTACCTTTTTCTTTTTCTAACTCTCAATAATTAATTTTTCATATAAATTAAAATTTTAAAAATATTACAAAATCAATGTATAAACGAACAGCCATGTGCAACACAAGTTCAAAAATGCTAGTATATCTCTATATACCAATACATATACCAAAAATACTATTTAATTAATTTTTAAATTTTGTATAATTTACCTCCTACAAAATATGGAAATGTGCTATTTACTTTTTCAATAAAAAAAAAATTAATTTTTATGAAGTGCTCATCAATTGGTGTAGGAATAGTGTAAAAAGAACAATAAGAATTAAGAATCTAAATAAGAATAATGTAAAAACAACCACCCTGACGTAAGAGAGAGCATTCAAGGTAGATGGAGTAATTTTTGATCGATATTTGCCTGAATTAGCGTATTTCTGATTTTCTTTTTTACCCGTTTTGCTCAAATTAGAGTTTCTAATTGAATTGCCCGTTTACCTAAATTTATTCGAATTGTATGAATTTACCCGAATTAAAATTTTATTATTGCAATCCTAATTATTCGGCATTGAATATTTCGTGATATTGCTTTAAAATAGAGACCAATAAGAAACCGAAATCAGGACAAAGGATGGACTGAAAGAACTGAACAGAAATCCAAATATAAACACAGCTAAACAATCATGATGATGGCAACAAACTCAGACCTAAACACGCAAAACTCAGCAAGCATTTAAACAAAACACCAACCGAAATACCCACAACGAATATGAACCCAGAAAAACAAACTCAATCTTTGATTATCAAAATTAATCCATAAGTTAAAAACAGAACAGAGTACTAGCAGAGAATACATAACTCAAAACAAGCAAACATTCAATCTGGTTCTAAGATGAACCTATACATGAATAATCCAAATCAAAAATCACAGCAAAGAGCCTGAAATGCCCTCAGATTTTGAACCTCGCATTGGTTTTGCTTCAAGAGGCTACCTAGTTTATTCTCGATTGGTCCTTCGCCAAACTGCTTTTGCCAAATGAGTTTTTAAACTAAGAAAAGAATTCAATGTTGAAGATGCAATGGGTTTTGATTTCTGCTTAGAAAATGGATTTCAAGATCAGTTTTGGTTATGAATTCACAAATGGGTATTCGATATACAAAATCCAAATAAGTTTTTGAAATGAATTTTTCTGTTCTCACTTTAAAGGAACGAGTTTAAACTTCTAGGATAACGGTTATCGTAGATTCATTATCATTGGCAGCAGAAGCACCAAGGTGAAGAGACTAAGAAAACTAAGAAATTCGTTCGTAGAGTATGAACAGTGAAGAGAGGAAGGGAAGCGAGGAAATCTTCAAAGGTAAATGCAGCTAAACAAAAACAAGAAACAATTAAGGTTAGATACTTAGATGTATGATTCATTTAATGGTTGATATTTATGTATAAGTGTTGAATGAGGAGGAGATGAGCAGAACTTAAGTTTAGTATAACCCTAAAACAAAACGACATCGTTTTAGGCATAAGTAAAACGACGTTGTTTTCTTATTCAACCAAAACAAGTAATTTGGGCGAAAAGTACGTTACCCGATTATTACCTAAATTATCTACCCGTTTTGCCCGAATTGCCCTATCTGTTTTACTCAAATTACCTGTTTTGTCCATATCCATTTGCTCACCGCTACTATGATGGTTGAACATCTAAACGTAACCGATCTTTCTTATTAGGTTGGGCTCCACTGAAGATTTTTATTAGGAATATAGAAATTTTAGTATCAGTAGTTTAGTAATAATAGTTTGGGGCAAGTTTATAATTGCCTAAATATTATTGTTTATGAATAAGGCACTGCATGCTAATAAACTTATGGAGAGATAGTTTATCCAAATTGCATTTTCAATTTATCAAAGTAAAGTTTTATCCTCTCTCCACCGACTTTTTCTCTTATGTTGGTTTCTTCAATTTTCTTCCCTTTCATTTTCACGAATGTTTTTCGCTTCTTCCATCAAATTTAGGAGAAATTGTTTTTTTTTTTCATTTTTTTTAGATAAACATCCAGTCTTTTATTAATTGATCAACAAAACATCCTAAGTTAGAAATTGTGTAACCTTAGGTTGTGCTTACTCAACGAAAACACAATATGAGTTTTCTGCAATAGTTTGCTTTCTCGCTAAACAATGTGATGGCTTGTTATTGACTCTAGACATATAAGAAATCTGAAAAAATTGAAATAACCTTAATAAAGATCTGATCTTTAGTAAGACAGTGCCCCATTTCGACAAGGGGTTTTGATTTGAAACAAACATGAGGACTAACTCTTGGCATTCAGTCTCAATATGAATATTTGAAAAGAGAGGTCTCTGGTAGCTTCCATTGCAAAAATTATGGCTTTAGATTCAAGTAATTTGATTTCTTTTGCACCATTGTTTCTTCTACAACCTACCTGAAGCCATTATTTGTCCCCTTAAATCTCTAGCAATAAAACCTAGACCATACACATTTCTGTCCTCAAATAGAGCAGCATCATAATTTATTTTAATTTTATCGGGGTCTGGTGGTTTCCATTGTGCTTGAGAGTTAACAGGAGTAACTCTCTCTGGTCTTATATGCACTTTCTGGTAATAAAAAATGAGGCTCAAAGCCTGTTGTACTATTACTAACTCCGATTGGAATTTCTCCTGAAAAACCCACACATTCCTCGATCGCCATATACTCCATATAACACTACATAAAATCTCTACCTGCTCTGCTTTCATATTTTCAATATTAGTAAAGAACCACATTTTAAGAGATGGGACAACATCACTAACCTGAATACGCAATGAACACAACAACCAGGCTTGCTTTGCAATCGTGCATTTAAGCAAACAATGCTTTGCAATTTCCAGTTCGTCGCCACATTTGGGACAGATTACATCAACTATTATTATGCAACTTGCAAGTGCCGTTTTGGAGAAATTGTTAGGTGTACCACTGTGGACAAATCCATTAGGATGATGACAAAGTAAGCAAAATTAATTAAGAAAGAGAAAAATTAAATATAAATTTAATTTTTTTCTCATAATTAATTGTGTTAATTTTTCTCTTTCCTAATTAGTTTTGTTTACTTGTTTTCATCCTAATGGATTAGTCCACGAATGATATGAAAGACCGGGTCTACCTAAAAATTATTAAAATTTAATTAGTACAAAATGTTAATTATATAATTAAAAACTTATGATTTGTGTAAGTTACCGTTGGAATATGATTTGTGTAAATTTAATTTTTTTAATTATAATGAGTAAAAATTCATTTGAAATTGGAATGTCGCAATTGTGTAAATTTAATTTTTTTATAATTATTGATAAACATTTAAATAGATCAAGAAAGTGGTCTTACTCATGCCATATCCTCCATTAAAAATCTCCACACCACAGACATAGTATCAAACTTATGGCATCCCTATCCCATGACTATGAATGCTCTTACTCTCATCCCAAACTAAGTTCCTCATTTAGACTTTCTTTTTCTCTCTAAAATAATAATCTTTAGAATAAGTATTCAACTTAAAGTTTTTATATCTAACAAAGTGTCTCTCACTTATGAATTTTATCAAATAAATAAACAAAATTTTCATTTTTACCTTCAATACTAATTGAACTTTTATCAAATAATTTCTTTTTTATCTTATAATGATAATGTCTTTTTTTTCTTATAATGGTAATGTAACCAACTTTCAAAATAGTTGATACTTTCTCTATCGCTAAATTTATTTTTGAATGTCTCATCTTTACAATAACTAGAAGGTATTCATTAAAATTAGGTATTTTAAGTAACGTTTAGATGTTTAAATAGTTGTTAGCTGCTTACAAAAGTTAAAAGTTCAAAATTAAGAGTTACAGAGTTAACTTTTGATAAAAAAAAAACTGCTTAAACAACTAAAAGCTACATCTAAAGCTACTTTACCAAGCAAAAAAAAAAAGCCTTTTAGCGATTTTATTCCAAAAGTTGTTGCTAGGAATCTTAATATTTTCTTACCGTTACAATTAAGAAGAAAGAGCATTAAAAATACAAATTGCAAGGGTATCATAATTGAATACCCAGAATTTTATTATTACTTTTTTTCACCAAAAGTATTTTATTATTACTTATTACAATTAAAGCACATTAATTAAATTATTTTTATTGTTACTAATTAATATAATAAAGAAAGTTAAAATCAGACAATTGTTTAGGAATGGAGAGTACAACCAATCATCTATTTCCATCTAAAGACTGCAGTTTTCGTTTTTTAAGGAAAAACGTTCACATATATTTTTGGTCAAAGCTACAACTAAATAATTCAAGGAGAAAGGCCACAAAATAAAATTTTTAATAACATAACAATTATCTGTAAATGGTAAAAAAATACCCATTTGGCAACCAAAATTGTTCAGTCATCAAATTAAAAAGACCGTTTCTTTCAGAGCAAAAAAACACCTGCAAACATCTAGTCACGAGTAGACTGGAAGACTGTATTAGAGTTGAAACACTGTATTGATTCAAAACAAACCAGTTGGACCCAAATTTACTAGAAAAACTAAATAAATAATCGTCTTCTTCAACACTTGGTTTAAACAATAATGAAACTTGCAGAAACCTTCGCTTCCATATTCAATAAATTAAGGAACTAAGAACAAACAGCCTACTGATAAAGAAATTTGTGTTCTCTTGTTTTTACAATTGCATATATCAGTGAACACAAACTTCCAAGAAAAAATTGAATCAAATATAAATCAGGCACGCAGAACTACCACAAATTTTTCTTCCAAGGTGAGAGCCGCGATCCTTACCCTGCCTACTCATGCTAAAAGTTTTGGTTCCGAGGCAGATCCACTTTTTAGTAAGGTTCTTCAGAAAGCTAACAACATCAGAAATCTGTTCAGTTTTACTTTCTAGCACCTGAGTTAGTTCTCAAACATTCTTGTGGTAACCCAAAATCCTTCTTTTGTTGGCTGAGTTGTCTCCTCCACGCCGCATTGTGCAGTTTGTAGTGGAGAACCTTGTTCAGCAGGAAGGAACAGTCAGTGCAATTTACGGTGTCAATAAACATACAAAATATGCATAAGAGTAATTAGTTGCATTCACCACCAGTGTGCAAATACTTGTGTAAAACCCAACTTCAAAATATAACCACCATACAATAGTAATGATAAAAATTGTAGACCAAAATCAACTTAGTTCTGCCATATATGTATTCTGAGGGAAAATTCAAAGTTTAAAACATGCATATGCAATTAAGCTCTTCAATTTTCATTAGTACAAACATCTAATCATATCAGATTATGCTTGATTCTGCAGTAATCCACTTGATCAAACAAATTAGTTGCATTCCATCAGAGGATGCAAAGAAATACTATACTTGAAATCCGTGTAATCAGTCAACTTATGAAAATGGCTTGATTGGTGATAAACTCCACCTCTAACAGCTTCAATTGAACTCAAAAAAATAGAGCCAATGAATTCATAGAAACTCTCCGTCAAATTAATATAATGCACATGCACATATGCATACCGTCAAAAGATGCCTTGAGGAGAGAAGGTCCATCACCCGAAGCACAAAAAACCATTCTAGGCACTTGCCTGAGTAAAGTGACGAATCTAGGAATCTTGGGATTTAGAGTTCTAGATTAGTTCTAAAAAGCATTAGATAATTCAGAATTCTAAATGACTTGTTTTCTTCTTGATGTCAAGTTGTTGTTCATTACCTTGTCTTCCATGTAGCAGTTTTGCATTCTTATTTATTTTTTAGTTGTTAGGTTTAATTTAACTTGATATTTAATAGATTTGCCAAATGCAAGTAACTACAACTTTTGGGTTGAGTTCAAAAGAGAGATTTAATACTAACATTTTGATTCACATTCTTCAGTACATTCTCAACCAAAAAGAAATATGAAAATTAAACATCAACTTGCATTTCCCAATGAATAGCTTTGTATTCAGAACATAGAGTAGTATACCTGTACGAACGTGGTGAAAGCATCATCTTCAATCAACTGAGAAAATTTAGCTGCCCAATCTTCCACACGACCATAAACAGTTTTTTGTCTCTCAGCTTCAAGCAACACAGCATCACGATACAAGAACCTCTGCCAGATTTTCTGTACATTTTCCAGTTTGAATTTCTTTTCTGTCTCATTGGTTCCCTAGATAACATGCATCAGGCAAACTGTCAAATTTCAAATTACAGAATATCCATGTTGAAAGACAACTAAAACTAAATATAATTACCCGAAGAATCTTCATCAAATTTGGAATTTCATCTTCAGGAATCCTAATGGCAAAGCTGTCATAATTGAGCACATTCTCATACGGTAGAAAAATCCCATCCTACATACAAGGAAAAAAGTGAAAAAAAAAATTGTTATAATTCAAGTGCCATTGATCTGCAGATTATTTGCAATGAATTTAATCACCTAATGATAGAAATAGCAGGCTTCTGTTCTACCAAAGAAATCCAAGATATAACTATACGGTAAAAAGATCAATTACCAAAACCAGTATTACATTGGGCATTAACTGATAGTACTAAAGAATTAAGCAAAAAGATCTCTAGTTCAAATGGTTAGAGTGATGCACTTTCTTGGCCTGAGGTCAGGGGTTCGAAACCTAATAACTTAACTAAAAAACTGAATTTGCCATTCAAAAAAAAAAAAAAATTAATCTTTCTTATTGCTTCCCAACCCTCACAATGGAAGAATCTAATCATGCAACATCTCAGACAAAATGCCAACCCAGAGAGAACTAAAATGAATCCAAAAAACCTTGGTTGAAATTTCATGATGTGACCCTGAAAATTTCTGCATTTGAAACTTTATCTGTAACTCTACACTGTATAGTACACATGGTTCATCAGCTTACAAGGAGCAACATGAAGCAACTCAAATCACTACGAGATACTATATTAACTTAACTGCATTATGCCCTTCATTTGGTAGAAACAATAATTGGCTCCTGATCAGGAGTTCCTCTGGGTGATATAATACAACCAACTGAATAATATGGGACTCAAGTATTTTTAATATCTTAGACCAAATCAACTGAAGAATAAAATGATGATACCTTAAAGATGCTTCAACAAGTCTAAATTTGGAAGGGGAGACAGGGTTGATGCTGTTAATAGGACTTTGGTTCACATGAATCTTGTTGTACTCATCACTATACCATCAGGTGATCACTGATCAGCTAGATGACACTTTAAAGTTCAAAAGTAGCACTAACTAGGTAACTAAGCTGAGGCTTATCATCTTAGGACAATGATAAACAGTATCAAAAGGCAGTTGGACGATGGTAATTATGGCTCTAAATAAGGGGAAACTTGGAAATATAGTTCTCTCTTCCATTATTTGATAATCTTCATCTGAGATGAGCTTCACAAATTTGACACACAATCTAACAGAAAGTCACTCTTAGTCAAATATCTGAATTATCATTTAACGCCTCTAAACCCAGGAACAAAAGAAAAGACTAACACTATATTTGGTTTGAGGATAAGGAGAGGTAAGTAAAGAAAAGGAGGCGTAAGTTATCCCGTACCCCTGTTTGGAATGGGGTTACAAAAGGGTACATAATGGAAAGGAGGGGTAAGGCTTACCCTTCCTTACCCCTCTAAAGTCCATATTTCTTATACCCCGATTTGGGGTGTAAGCAAGGTTAAGGAGGGGTAAGCTATATTTTATAACTAATGTCTCCCTACTTACCCCTCTTTTAAAATACAAATAATATAACTTGCCTTTCTTTACATTTTCTTTAATTAACCTCTTTCCAAACATCACCAATTTTCTAATGTACCCCTCCTTACCCTCTCTTACCGTTCCATTAATTATTCCTCTCTCACCCCATCCAAACATAGTGTAAAGATTTCAATCCAATAAAGGATAAAGATTTCAATATTGTCAAATTAGGAATAACTATACAACCTGAATGATCACAGGAATGCACCCTTGCAAAATACTATCTTCCATACGTCCACTCCAACCATCTCCAGGCATTACTCCACAAAAAACAGAACTCGCCAAATCCTCATGATAGTTTTCAGAGCGCGATGGGGTCACAATTACATCTTCTGCATGTTGTTTCCCAAGATTCCCATCCTTGTTAGGGCTTGATCCAAACTCTTCTGCTAGTTTCTGCCTGATTCCCATGCTATACCTTCACAGAGATAATAAAAATCATCAGTGTACTGTAATATTTGCAAAGATAAATAGGAAGTGGCTGTTAATTGATCAACAAGGAAAATTGACCAAAAAAGCACAACTTGAATCACTACAATTTTGTTATGAACAGAAGAGTTATTTAATGGTCTCAACTCTTAAAGGGAAAAATAAAACATCATAATGACTGGTTTTATAGTTGAGAGGGAGCGAAAGAGGGAGAAAGGGAATGAGACTCATAAAAAGTAACTGATTACTGAACCATATTTCTCTGGGCAGATTAGAAACAACATCTTTGAAGGACATATAAATTTTCAAACAGCTAAATGTTACTTACGAAGCTTCTGGTCTTCCATTTAAATATGCGGGTCCAAGATTTCCATTGAAGTAAAACAATATCTTCCGCTGGTCAAGGGGCCTGAAAACAATTGGATCAGTATCGATTGAAGGAGAAATTTTATCAGATAGATCAGAGAGCTTGATCCAAAAATGTACCTAGCCCAGAGTTTGGCGCTCAAAGCACCCATATCAGGGCGCTTCCATGCAGGAAGAACAAGATCTTTTTGAGGATCAAAGCATGGATGTGTGCCCCTTTTATCAGAAGGAATCTTATCCCAGTTATCAGCCCAATAGGCTGTTGTGGAATGGTTATGCTTTGAATTTGTATTACCCCAATGAACCAACATCATGCTATTCCATATCTCCTTAGGGGCATAGCAAGCACCTTCATCCCACGAAAAAAACTGCCTTTAGATGTAAGGGTGACATGATTAGAATACATGTGAAAATACTGTGGTATAAATAATAGATTAGATTATTATCTCCCAGAAGCAATCAAATCGTTAATCCATACCCAAATATGGTCTCTTCCTGATGAACGGTTCCAATATGGATAATTCTCAGCAATGTGATAATATGCTTTCCTATAATATTCCAGAGTTAGTGAGCTCCTCAAGCCCATGTGTTCCTGAAATTAGCATGTGGAAAGCAAATGATAATAAAGAACCATGCTAGATAAGATCATAAATAGATAATAGTCATTTTTTAGGTCACAGACGAAACCAAGTTCTAAGGAACTCAAAAATGAAGCTTGGAGAACAAAAGCTCAGAGGTGGAGATATAGTTCCAAGAAATTTTTATACAACAATTGCTCAAGAAGTTTCAGGTCAAAGGGAATCAACATTAAGTGTATTAAAAGAAAACAAAGGCCATTCAAAAACATATAATCATCTGTTTACAATTCATAAATCAGTCATGTAGCTCACATTTAATCAATTCAGTAGCTAACTGCTGGGTTGGGGATTCTAAGCATTCAAGTATGTTTTTAATAACAGCAGAATAACAAGAATATCATTTCGAACTAGTAGGGACTAGTTCATATAAGCCCCATTGGTATATTTCACAGATCAATACGTGCATTAAATTGTTTGAACCATTTTGAGAGTCTTCCTATTGCCTTTTCATAGTCGGTTATTTTATGGCTTACAAGAACAGGCTTCATAGGCAAGAAAACAGTAATTAAAGGAGGCAGGCACACTAAGTTGGAAAAACTTAGCATATATAGGGGCTGATTTCCTGTAATTATATTTTGTATAATTTACTTACCATAAACAGATATAGTCATCTTGTATAAATACTTGAAGAATATAGAATAATAAAGATATGTTTTTCTGTCAATTGTTAAGAAATATCACAACTAATTTGGCTTGATTCTTCTTTCTCTTGCTTTGTTCAACAAAGAACATGCTTATCCAAAAGCTTTCCTCCATGGACATGAAATAAATCAATCTTTTCCTCTTCTTTGTCAAAATAATCATCATAAATCGATTCTTTGAAGTCAATTGTTAAACTTCATCTTCAATCTCAGAATAAAAAATATGGAACAACACTTCCACCCCACCTCGCGCCACTAGGATTGCGGTTCCAACTTGGTGAAAAAGGTTAACATTGTCTTGCAACAACCACTCCTTCAATCCACCTCCTACGTATCCTTCACGAATCCATTATCATGAAAAAGGTTTCCATCCACGACTTCATCTTCCACTTCAAGATCTTTACAATTCTTAGATTGTTTATAGTCACCTTCTAGAATCTCCATTCGGGCTTTCACAGATTCCTGGCACTGCAAGGCTTGTATTGCCTGGGTCAATTCTTCAATCATTCTCCACATCTTAGCCAACTCCTTTTGTCGGGATTAATTGCCTCTACCTTGATATCTGCTTCTAAACATGGCTTAGAACAAGGAAAAAAAAAAAAAGATTTTTTTGTGACCAATGATACCACTTAACACAGGCTGAAAAGTTTACGGCATGGAAATCTCAACAAGTTAAGGCTAGATTAGAAAGATTGTGGTGGAACAAACATAGGTTTCATAAAGTAAACCTTACAATTCATAAATCTGAATTATTATGATAAAATAACAAAAAAGAAAAAAAACTGAATGCATAAACCTACGGCTGTCCTATTTATATCAGCTGCTATAACCCTATTCCTGAAAAGAAAAGGAGTTCTAACTAGTAGAACTTACTAAACATGAATCCTAAAGAAGGAAACTAAAAAGTACTCCTAATTAGAGAATAAAACTAAAACTAAGTGAACTTTCTAAAGAATAAAAAAAATCCTAAAATAATTATGAAAGCTTAATAAACTTCCGAAACAACTTATATGCCCCGGCATCATGGAAATGGAGGTAACCTAAGACAATATTACCTTAGGCAACTTAAAACTCCACTAGACAAAGAACACTAATAATTTTTGGTAGCTTGAAATGAAATCTATATACATTTCCAGGTTTTTCAGTTATGGTTGCAAAAGAAGTTACAACAACAAGTATGAGGAAAAATATTAAATAGCAAGCATCACTGTTGGAAAGCAATATGCATCATCCTCAATATTTCATTTTGCATCACAGTTGCTTCAGTTCTTATGAATTATACCTTTCAATGAGAAGAAAGAAACACATGCATCCTAAAAAGAATCAAAGCTCATACTTTAGTTTTTTTGTGACCTAAACAATGTGCTTGGCTTCAATCAGCATATTTTTCTACAGTTTTTAGAAGGATATGATATTTTCAAGCAAAATACAACTTTATCAAAAAACGTTACTTTTTCGTAGTTTAATTTTAATTATTTATTTGCTATTCTTTGTTGAGTCATCCGATATGCCTTGATGCATAAGCAAATAGGCATGTAAACACATGCAAAGATATTATCCAATGTAGAGGGTTTAAAAGAAACAAAATAAGATTTACTTGTCACTACACATGTGTGATATCCACCGCATGAAACCTCTTGAGAACATGGCAATTTTTCCACAATAGATGGTGTCACTGCATCATTTACGTCTCCAAAAACCTAGATTCAGAAAATCATAATTATTGGTCAGATAATATCTTATCTTTCCAAAACAAACAACCAAATCCATGTTTCAGAGACTGGACTTTGGTTTATTACAAGATAATCATTTTCTCGGACTTCAGCAAATGAGTAAATGACAATATTTTGTTAGAATTTCAAAATTGAATAAATGAAAAAATTATAATCAGTTGCAAGCAACCAAACCACAACAGTAGATATACTTTTTCTTACACAATTTCTGTTCCTACTGCAAATGAAAATAAAATCCAGTCAATATATATTCATTTATATCAAAATTCATATAGGCCATGTTATGAATAAATGAATCTAAAAGGTGAAATTCAGATCTGGTTGGGACTGTAAATCTAAATTTCATATCAGTGTCACAGTTAACTACATACCCATAGATAGATAGGCAAAGGAAAGAAGAACCAGGGGGCAAGAATGAGAGGAGAATGTCAGACAAAAGAATGGGCAATTTCATCCAAATTTTTCATTTGTATAATTTATATGCAAAAAAATTAGAACCCAAGTTCGTTCTGTGACATGCAATTCTATAGAATGAATTTCGAGAAAACTGAATGCCCAAATATTCCTTTTTCCCCTTTTTTTTTTTGGTACCTTACAACAAAAGAATCTTCTTTTTCCCCATTCTTTTCACTGGTTGATTTTTAACTTTACAACCAACCATAAATAGTAAACAAGTTACTATCTTAAATATGTTTTGTACAAACTAGTCATTGTCAGCGAAAAACAAATTCATGCTTTCCACAACAATTTCTGTGAATTGAGTTTATTAATTATGAAAAAATAAAGACTACAAAAGAATAATAAACACTATCTGAAACTCACCAATTTATCTGCAGCTTGTTCACCAAATACAAAAACAGAGCCATTTGCTGCAAAATCCAAAAATTTGGAAAGTAGGTGTCAATAGCTTACCTATATAACGAATGCACAAACTATAGAAGACTAGAAGACCATTGACAAGAAGAAATCTTAACACTTGCCATCAATGCACACAGAATGAAGCAATCCAGCTGCAATGTTTTTAACCTAACAAGTTAATGAAGCCAAGAAACATGAATTATCTCAAACATAGACTTGCATTTTAGAGACCACAATATCAATCAACAATTGAAATCTTTAAAAACAACAAAATACCTTAACTCCCTCGAGTTCCTTGATACGCCTAGGTATGTACTCACTGCATACGGATTATACAAGCGTGAATAAACTAAACAAGTTCTATAAAAGGAAAATAAAAGAAATTCACAATTCATTCACAAAAACACTTAAATAAAGGCACTCAAGCACATCCAAAACACCCTACTTGGGTCTGTGCATGTGAGCCACAGAGGGTTAATTATGGAGGGTAACAGCTTATAAAAAAGCATTTTGAACTTCAGAACAAACAACAGGAATGAACAATAATACTATATTATAGAGAAGATCATATATGTTTTACAGCTTATAACAAAGCATTTTGAACTTCACAACCAACAGCAGGAATGAACAATAATTCTACAACAAATAGAGTGAATTCTGTATAACACAAACCTTTATGATAATAAGAATCACACACTCTATGCACTAAAATTTCTTCTGGAAAATGCCTGGACGAAAAGTAAGGGGTGGGCAACAAACCAAGCACACAACATTTTATCAATACGTATGACGTAAACGAGATAGGTGTGCAATTCCTGGAACTAGCGGACTGAGCCAAATTGGTTAACTAGTCAGCAATATCATTTTGGGTCTTTACCCTTTTAATTTAGTTGCAATTTTACCCATTAATTTTAGGGTTTCTTTTATTCAGACTTGTTAGCTTATATAGAGCGTGTTTTCTCCATTTTGGCGTAGGCTTTTGCTTAATAATATTTGAGACATCTCTAAAACCTAGTTAGGGTTCTCTTTGAACGCTTATGTTGTGTTAGGTGAGGAGGTGTATTTTGTAGTTCAGAGTATTGTTCAGATCTAGCAATCCACCCAAGAGGGTCTGTGCCAGTAAAAATGGGCATATCAAGTTTTTGAATATAATCATGGGTTTCAAACATGGTGGATCTGGGGAAATTTGTATTTGTGTTTGGATGTGAAGGAGGTGTAGTGTTGGTAACAAATATCTCAGGTTGGTTGGGGTGAATGGGATTGGGTTTGCAGATTCAAATGTTATGGATGGTTATTAGCCCTTGAGTATCAGTTGTTTGAGGTCATTAAGACCCTGTTAGAGGTCTGAGAATTGGCGAGCATTATCTAGTTTAATGGCAGCAATTGATTCTTCGATTGAAGCTACATTCTTTTCTAGAGATTCTACCCTTTGATCCATTCTGGTTTTGGGCATTCGGAAAAGGGATCTGGCAGGTTGGACCAATGATAGAGATTAGAACGTAGAACTCAGATCAAACACAAAGAACAGCAGAGAGATTGATAAAATATCGATGAATATCCACTAATATATTAATGAAGAAGAGTTGATAACAAAAGAAAGATAACAATGGCTGACAAAACAGTCCCCAGGCTCAGCCCGTGCAGATAATCTGCCCCCTTACAAAAGACTTGGCAAAAAGATACCCACTGCAAGTTTGTTACAATCATTCATACTAATTATTCCTAACTAACTTGCTGATGTGGCGCCTCCCTTTCCTTGCTCCCTAATATTCCCTTCCTTGGATAGAGATTTCTTCCTTCTTGAATAAACCAGGAACGGCTTGGTTGATGTGGCCTTCCCATCAGTTTCCTTTTAGGTTAAGGCATAAATCAGACATGCATAATAAAATGGTAGATGTATTGAGCAAAAGAGTAACCTTATTGTGACCTTAAGTCGAGATAATTGGGTTCAAGCAGCTTAAGGGAAAGTATGCACAAGACAAGAATTTTTCAAAAATATGGTCTCAAGTATCAAATAACCACCCTGTTTCTAGTTTTTATTTATCTAATGGCATGAGAATAAGTTGTGCATAACAAGGACGTCCTTAAGGGAGAAGTGATCAGTAACTTGCATGGAGGCAAGTTGGCAGGCCATCTATGGCGAGACAAGACTTTGGCGGCAGTCAAAGAGCGATTTTGTTGGCCACATTTGAGGAGAGATGTTTGAAGATTTTTGGAGAAATGTTATACTTGCTAGAGATCAAAGGGACAGTCCAAGAACATTGGGTTATACATGCCATTGCCAATTCCAAAAGCTATATGGGAGAACTTGTCTATGGACTCCATTGGGATTGCCTAAAATTCAAACGAGTGTCAATTTTGTTTTTGTTGCGGTTGACAGGTTATCAAATATGGCTAGGCTATTTTTCAAGGAAGTTGTCAAATTGCACAGACTGCCCAAATCCATAACTTCTAACCGTGACAGCAAGTTCTTGAGTTGTTTTCGGAAAACTTTGTGGATACTATTTGATTCTTATTTTCAGCTTAGCAACACAATTCATCCACAAATTGATGGTCATATTGAAACAGTCGATAGAACTTTGGGCTACCTCATTCGCAGCCTTTATGGAGACAGACCAAAGCAGTAGGATATTGTTCTTCCCCGTGCTGAATTTGCGTACAACAATGCAGTCCATCTAGCTTACGGGCCAATCCCCCTTTTCTATTGTCTACACTAAGATGCCACAACATTCTCTGGACTTCATCAAGTTGCCTAAAACTGGATATGTTAGTGTTCCAGAGAAGCATGTGGCTGAGCAGATAATAAATGTACAAAAAGAAGTTAAGCAGAAACTAGAGTAGACAAACTAGAAATATAAGCAAGCTACGGATAAGCATAGGCGACGAGAAGTTTTCCAGGTTAAGAGATCAGCTGGTGGTGGGGAGTATTCCAATTGGAATTTAAAGTAAGCTACAGCCAAAGAAATATAGCCCATATTCAATCCTTCAACGCATCAATGACATTGCCTATGTGGTGTACCTTCCAGATAATATGGGTATCTCCAAGACATTCAATGTGGACGAAATATACATGTTTCACAATTCTAATGTTCCTTTGTAACCAAACCTTCCACCAAACTCGACAATGAGTTTCCTCAA
>CATIWJ010057092.1:0-20821 GCA_949640765.1 Croton laevigatus | reverse complement strand
GGAGAAAACACAAAATTATTGGTCACTGTCATTTTGGTTCGGTCTGCCCCCATAAGCTGTGTCGTTCGGTGACACAGGAGCGTCGTTTGGCGAGGAACCCCGGCGTGTGCCTTCGGTCATTCGGCATGCCAGTGAAGTCGTGCAGCTTGCAGATGAGGATTTTGTGCCTGCTTAGGAAAATTTCCAGCTTGGTCCCTGAAACTGTCCTCAACATTTCAATTTTGCCCTTTCGTCTTTTAATAATTAGGTATTGACTCCAAAAACTTATTGTAGCTCTTCAATTTCATCTAATCAGTTTATTAAATAATAAATTGAGTTTGTTTTTTGAAATTAAATAATTTTGGGGTATTAATAAATTAATTAAATGTCAAGATTAAATTAAATATGATTAAAATAAATATTAGAAACTATTTCATTGGGAAAAAAATTATTAAATGAATATTTTATAAAATTTAATTTATTGTTAAGATTAAATATTTTTATGACTTAACTAAATTATAAGGACAACAAGATTAAGTCTAAAATACTTATAAAATGAGTTCAATTTAATTAAAACTTAATGAATATTTATTTGGACAATTAGAAAATTAATAAAAGATTTACTTTAATAATTACCCAAAAATCCGAGTAATAAATAAATAAACAAAGATGAAAATTTAATACCAATATATGGACAATATCTTATAGAATTTGAATATGGACAATGATAGGACAAAGGATAGTCTTGGGAATTAAGGGATATGAACCGGAACGATGGAGATCGATATTTGATACTTTAACTTTGAAAAGCTCTAAATTCTATTTTATTTTTTGCATGATTTTTAATATTTTGCATTAAATAATTTGAAGTTATTATTTATTTTTTATGATTTTTTTAAGTTAAATATTATTTATAATTAAAGTGACTAAATTGAGATTTTTATAATCGGAGCCATCCATGTGGTTATGGCAAAAATTATATTTTTTGAAAACTAAAAATTTTTAAGTATTTATTATTATTTGTAAAAAAAATATTTCATTAAGAAAAGATATTTTGAAAAAAAAAATATATATATATATAAATTGAGTTTTTAAATAAATATTTACAAATTATCACTTAAATATTTTATAAATCAAGTTATTTTCAAAATTCTTAATGAAAGTAATATTTTTTTAAAATAAGTGATGTAAAAAAATACAGTTATTTTATTTAAATTATTTTTATACCAAAAATGAATGTTTTAAAAAAAAATAAGTATTTTAAAAGAATCTAAGTTCATTTTAGGGAAATTAAGTATTTTATAAAAAAGATTTATAAATAAAATCAGATTTAAATGTTTTGAAAAAATATTATTTTAAATATTTGATTTTTGAAAATACCATTTAATTTATGTAATAAAGTAAAATTTTGAGATAAAAATATTTTTGACAAAAAAATATAATAAATTTGAAACAAGTATATTTTAAATAAAAGTACACAAAGTTTTTAACAAAGATTTTCTTAAAATAAAATACAATATGTTTTTGATAAAAGTGTTTTCAACAACAATAAGAAATTATTTTCTATTATTATATTTTGAGATTAAAACGAATTTTTATGATAAAATGTGTTTATTTTAAAAAATATGAAGGATAATATTATTTGTTTTAAAAGATAAAGCATAGTTTTGAAATAAACAATTATGATGAATATGTTGATAAAAATATTAATTTTGAAACAAATTTTGAAAACGTTATTTTTGAAAGACAAGCGATATGATTCAGAAAATTCAGAATTTTGAGAAAAAAAAATGTTTTAAGATCTATTAGAATTTAGTTGAACTGAGTTCATGTAAGGAATGATCGATCATATCCTGAGTTTTGATATAAGGCCATTGATTGTTTTGGCAATGCCCATTGTAATTGATTTACGGTGACGACCGATATTCATGCCTATGGGCCAATTCATCCATGCAATTACTCATGCTTACGGGCCGATTCATCCATGCAGACATAGGTTTGTCTAAATATCTAGTAGAGCTAACCAAGCAAGTAAAGTAAGATTTTAAGTAAAGCAATTTAATTTATTTTGAAGAGGAATTTTATTTGATGATTATTTTATTAAATGTTTTATAATATTTAAATTATGTTTTAAAATTATATATGTGCATTTAAATTATTTATACTTTTCATTAGTTAAAGTATCCACTGAGCGTAATCGCTCAGCAAGTTTGGTTGATTATGAACTTGTATGTTTCCAAAAAGAAGTGAAAGGAACCGGAACTGTCAGATAGCATTAGGAACACAAAGAACTTAAATTAGCATATACTGTGAAGATAAAGTAGGAACAAGCACAAAGATAGAATAGAAAAAAAAAATATACTCATATATTGTAATAAATTTAGAATATGATCTGTATGCCATGTAGTATATGATGTGACACAACTTAGTTCGGCTATAAATAGTCGAATTAAGGGGTGTTACAAATGCATTCTACTTGGGCTAGATCTAAATACATTGTAGATCTTAACAAGTCGAGTTAGTACCTATTTAACGTAAAGTTCGACTATAGTGAGGTCAAACTGAACTTCTGTTCTTTGTTCTCGATTTTGCTCAAAATATTTAGTGAGTTCGACCCATATGTCCAATTCGACTAAAATTTATTATAATTAGTATCATATGAAGTCGAGTTGCTCTTGGTTTAGGTCTAAATACATTATATTTAGAGCTTACCAAGTTAAACTGAAATTCTACTCTTTTACTATATTGTATTGGTCTAAGCTCGAATCATATGTCTATTTCGACTAAAATGTATTATAATTAGTAACATATGAAGTCCAGTTGTACGTGGTCGAACTGGACTAGGAAGTTAGACATCAAACAATTGTTCTATATATCTAACTAAAATACCCAGTGAAATTATAGCACGTACATTTGATTAAAAAAAGAAAAAAAGATATGGAGATAACTGAAATAAGAGGGGTCAAACTTGACTAAAAAGTTAGACATTAAACAATTGTTCTATATGTCTAACTAAAATACCCAGTGAAACTAGGGCATGTACATATTATTACAAAAAAAAAAGATATAGAGACAATTGAAATAAGAGGATTTTAGTACGAGTTCAAAAAATATGTATATTTTGACTATAATACATTCTACTTGAGCTAGGTCTAAATACATTATGGATCTTCATAAGTCAAGTTAGAAACTATTTAGGATAAATTTAGACTATAGTGAGGCCAAACCAAACTTCTGTTATTTTTTCTAGATTTTACTCAAAATTTTTAAGGAGTTCGAACCCATTGTTTATTCGCCTAAGATTTATTATAATTAGTATCATATGAAGTCGAGTTGTACGTATGATAGGCTAAACTCAATTGTTTTATAGTTTTGTTCTTAACAAGTATAGCTCGAGTAAGATAAGTTTAAAGTTCCACTATATCAAGGTCAAATCAATATGTTAAATTTAAAGTTCCATTATATCAAGGTCAAATCAATATGTCTATTTCGACTATAATACATTGTAATTATTAACTCATTACTTCAAGCTCAATAACTCAGCTAGTATATCTATTTCAAATATAATGCATTATAATTAGGAACAAGTGAGGATGAGTTTGATTTTTATCAGGTGTAATTAAGCTTATTATATGTTCAAATTCAGCTATTTATCAAGTATAGTTTGTGTAACACCCCTTAAATCAACTACTATTAGTCGAGCAAAGAGTGCCACAACTGATGTAACTTGGTATGCAAAACATTATCTTAGAAAATTTTTTCTTCTTTTATGCTATTGGTCGTTCCGACATCTGAATTTAATTTCACAGTATATGTCACTCTAAGTGCTTCTGGTGAGCCTGACTCTACTAGACTGTTCTGATTTTCTTCTTAACTTTTCATAACCTACAAGTTTAGCAAACACTAAACTTGTTAAACATTATGCTTAGTAGGTACTTTATACTTATTTAATGTAAATTCACATACATGTATCCTATACATATCACATATAGCAAACATTTGCGGCATATATCACAATAACACAATACCAGGTTCATATGTGAGCAAAAGATAATTTAACCACATAGGTATGCAAGTGAATGCACTTATTTTTTCAAGACAATTATTTATTTACTTCGTTCTACATGGCAATTAACGGAACTCCGCGATAAGGAAAACAATTGAATGGAGTCAACTGAATGATGGTTATAAATCCAATTATCACAGTATAATTATACTGGAACTACTGAATGAATTCCCACATCAATTGACAGTCAGGCACAAACTTTGTTGGTCGGGCTATGTAGCAATTAATTAGGCGCAACATCACAACAACTAAATGGATAACAACTGACGTGCAGTACCGCTGAACAACTAAATTATGATTCATCATACCCTTATCGCCTGGTTAGACTAAACCACGTAGAGCTTAGCATATTTAAGTTCACTTATAGTGCTTTTAAATGGTTTCATATTCATATATGGCATACTTGATGAATAGTAAATTGTCATTCAACAAATGGTAAACAATTGTTCACTCTTGTTTTTTTTATCCATACTTGATACTTTATACTCAGTTCATGTAGTTCGCATATTGATATCTTATGTAACTCATATAGCCAACATATGTAACATACATCATGGCAGCATAGCAAAGTAGTTCACATATACACAACACATACATTTAAATGTAATTAAATAAGGATAAAGTATCAGATCTATCATTTTCGATTTATTTTGCTCCTCTTCTATCTTATGCCTCTCTTTGTCTCGTTTATTTCTCATTGCTACCTATTCTAACAAATAATTGCAATTCTTAGTTAATTTTCTCATTTCATCACTAAATAGTAAATTCCTCTAGTGCTTCCATTAGTCTAATTTATTGCTATATTTTTAGTTTCTTAATTTATTTCCATAGTAAGTTCTTTAGATATTTTAACTTATCTTATGCTTACTTTCATATTTTACAAAATGGATTCTCTTACTTTTCTATTCTATTTTGTCTCAACTTATATTTACTTGAATTATTTATTAATCACTCTAAGTAACTTGCTTACGACATACTCAATATTTATTATCTAAGTTACTAACTCTCATACTTATATATTTTAAATAATTCTTCTGTGTCATACTTCTAAATTCTTTTACCATTCTGAGTATCTATTAGTCTATTCAATCCTCTATTTATGTAATCTAATAATTTATTCATTTTATGCACTAATATTTATAATTCATAAATTTTGATTTAATTAACTTATTGTATGCTTTGACTAATTCTAATAACAATTCCTAACTAATTATATGGAATACTAATCTTACTTCCCAACTGATTAGTTTAACTTCATTTATTAGTCAACAAATACAAAGTCATACACTGATCTTTTTCTCTCGACGGGCCGATTCTTCTGGTGGCCTCAAAATTGTCGTCCAATTACCGAACAAATTTACTATTTCATTTGGATCATTACCAGACCCATCGGCTAAATGGTTAGCTCGATCGGATCTTACCTCTCTGGCCACCAGTCGCGATGTTTCGCATCTTTAAACAAGTCAGCGAGCTTCCAGAGATCGATTGGTGGCCTTCGTTGCCAGCGTTGGTGAACAGACGGCGAGATGGAATCGGGGCAAAATCACGGGTATTTCCTCCAAAATTATGAATTTTGATTTATTTAAATCCTGAATTCAATTTGAATTCTAAACTGTATCTTCCTCCTTCTATCTGTATTTTCTTTCTCGTCTGTTCTCTTCTTTATTTTCAATTCTGGTCTCTCTCTCTCTCTCTCTCTCTGTGTGTGTGTGTGTGTGTTTGTGTTCATATTTTCCTTTTTTCTTCTCTTTCTTCTCCTTCGTTGCTCTCTCTATCTCTATTCCTTTGTCTCGGTCTCTTTTCTGTAAATTCTTGTTTTCTATTCTCATGCACATATCATGCACATGCGTGTATACACCCTTTTTCAATTTTTATTCAATCTTTTCTTCTTCTCAATTCTATTCATCTGTGATTATTATCATTGTTATCATTATTACTATAATTATCATCCCTTTTCATCTGTCCTCTTCTCCAATCTTCTTTATTTTTCTATTATTATTATTATTATTAGCACTATTATATTTTGGTCCCCCAAATTAATATAATTTCTAAAATCACTATCTATTTACATTAATTTGCATTTTGATTCTAAGTTATATTCACACAATTATTATGGTTGCCCCAGATTTTAATTGAAATAATAGTCATCTTAACTTTTAATTTATTTATCAGCTAAATATATTTTACATAAATTTTCGGTCTTTAAATTTACTACTGCATACACTTAATATCTCAACTTTCATATTCACATACTTAATAGTGATCATAAACTTTCCAAATATTGTCCATTTCCAACTTTTTTTTTTCTGTAAATACTTATTTGTTCATTGCTCCGACTAACACTACTATTCACTATTTAACCTTTATAATTTTTATCAAATATTGTAACTGGTCACCCTAGATTCCTCATTTTTATTTAACATCAGCTTAACAATTATCAACTTGTATTTCTTTTCTATTCATACCTTGTTTATGATCTTTTCCAATACAACTATTTCTTAACTATTCAATTTATCCCCTATATTCCTATTGCACTTATGCTTTTTGTTGATTTCATATTTCATGTCTTTACTAAATTTTTACTATGCAAACGTTAACTTGTTTATTTACTGTTTACATATATTGGTAATTTGTTTATTTTATATTTACAACATATTTACAATTCATTTATAAACATTTTACTTTTAGTTTATGATAGATTTGCCTTATTTAAAATAATGCTTATCTTTTGTTTATGATAAATTTATCATATTTATACTTTGTTTATTTCTCATTTACAATACGTTTATCATGTTTACAATTCATTTACTCTTTCTTTTATAATATATTTATTTCCATATTATTTTGCAATGCACTTCCATACCCAAGTTATTATTATATTTCTGACCCTAGTGATTTTTAGGATGTAACAGTTTGACAAACAGTATAAATAATCAAACGATGGAAGGAATTATTGCCATAAAACATTTTTTTAGTGAAGTACAAAATTGAAAAACTGTGTCTATTTTATTAAATTCAAAGAATGTAAATGATAACAAGCCAAACAATATATGAATAAACTACTCTGACATCAACAGACCAATTAATATCCCCAAAACAATTCCAAAAATTAAAACAAATATGAAAATCTTAATATATGCTGCTGGAAATATAATTTTGGAATTAGTATCTCTGTTTTTTTCATCATCATTATTTAATGATTCTTCCCCTTTTGATTCTCTGCCGAAGTGAGAGAAATAAGCAACAAAAGCATCATCCTCTCTCTCAAATGATTTGAATATGGCGCCCTTAAAACCAATAATTTGCCATGCACATTCTTCCCATTTTGAAAAAATTTCCAACCCTTCTTTCCTTAAAAGCCACGTAAAACCTTGTTGATGATTTTCGTTTCGATTTCATCTTCAATAATATGAAAAAGATGGGTTGTTGTTTTTGTCATGCAACAGAAGGATGTTTTTGACTTATAAGTGATGAAGAAGAAGAATGGTGATCCTAATTGGTTTTGAAAAGATGAAAGGATGGACTCTTGGACAAGCATTAAAATTAAATTTTGAAATATGCATGCGGGATTAAAATTATTATTGTAAAATTTAAATTCAAAATAAATATGTAATCTAATTAGGACTGAGTAATATAAAATAATAGACTTTACAAATATTATATAAATGTTATTTTCTGACCGGTCAGAATCTGCCCATTTAGCAATGGACAACAAAAAAAAAAAAAAGATCCGTTACATATATAAATCTAGTTTTAATAGAATTTTGAAAAGAAATGAGATAAAATAATTACTATGTAGTATGGAAAAGAATAAATAATAATTTTGTCTTCATTTACTTGCACCTTTAAACCAGCCTGAGTCCAGCTTTGGTCGCTATGGGATATGGATCGCCCAAATGAAAAGCCTCTCAGAATCAACCTAGTCTCGTCACCCGAGTCTCCCGAGTTCATCCACCTCACACGGACTCTAACTCGTTCCAGAATCGTTAGCCTTGATGCTGAGTGGAAGCCCATTCGCACCCAACAATCTACTTTCCCTAATGTGTCCCTTCTCCAACTCGCTTGCCAAGACTCGGACGAGTCCGAAGTTTTCTTGCTTGACTTGGCCTCAATTCCTTTGTCTTCAATTTGGGGATTGTTAAGAGAGGTTTTTGTTTCTCCAGATATATTGAAATTAGGATTTAGATTTAAGCAAGATTTAGTTTTCTTGTCTTCAACTTTCTGCTCACAAGGTTGTGAACCTGGGTTTGATAAAGTAAGTTGCAGAATTTTCTACGATAAGCTGTTTGGCAATTTCATTTTTCTTTTTTGAATTGCTAATAATCAATTGGTGTGTAGGTTGAACCCTATTTGGATATTACCAGCATATACTATTATTTACAACAGAAGCAATGGGGAAAGAAGACGCCAAAAGAAACCAAGAGTTTGGCAACAATATGTGACGAGCTATTGGGAATTTCTCTTTCAAAGGTTTGGCCTTTACTGCCTAATTCTATTTTCTCATTGGTGTATAGGTTGACCTTTCATCCTGGATATAGCATAAAAGGTAGGCAGTAAAATGAAAGAAATGGTTTCCAATTATAAGTATAATAGTTTCTGTGCTTCAAGCTCTTTTAATAAGATTAAGGTGACCATGAAGTGTATTCCGGCACTTAGCTTTTGTATTCATAACTGAAAGAACTAAGTTCACAACCTATTATCAGATGAAAGCATAGCATGAAATAAGACAGAAGTGAGTTCAACATAATATCTTTATCTGAATTTGGTTGGGGCAGGGCTCAGTTACATAGCTAAGTTATTGTGTTGTTTATTTTATGTATCCATTCTTCAATTTTAACTTAGTTGGATTCTGTAGTTCTTTTAGGAATTAGCTGCACTTACTACAATTGATAATGGTAAGTTGTTTATGTAACTTATCTTCTTTAGGAACTTCAATGTAGTGACTGGTCACGTCGTCCTCTTACAGAAGATCAAAAAATATATGCAGCAATTGATGCACACTGCTTGCTCCAAATCTTTAATGTCTTCCAGGCCCATGTTGTTAAAGGTTTGTGATGTTTGAAAATTTTGTGCTTGCAACTTAAAATTTACTGAACTAATTCAAATACATGATTTTATATTACAGAGTATAATATTATTTGGTGGATCCCTATGTTATTGGCTCTAGGTAGGGTTAGATGTTATGATGCACAGTTACTTTAAAAACTAACATTTCTGTATTGTATTTGTATCTGGGCACAGACACTCCTTGACATATGTTGGACATTCTAACAATACATGTCCTCCTATTTTATAGTTTTATTGATTTCAGACACTTCTTGGACACCTCTATGACACTTCATGGACAAATACATTAACTAATTAATTAAGAAATTAAAAAATTTGAATAGAATACTAATAGGAACCATAAATTCTAAATAATTTATACTTTGTACTTATTATGGATTATCATTTTTTATAATTTTTTTTGAAGTTACCTTTATGCGATTGACTATTTTTTTTTTTATGATAATTTTATTATTCCTTAGATTAATTTGAAAGTAATACATTTGATATTGACATACGAATGTAAATATAACAATAAGTTACAGTTTTAAATATAATGTATTCTAGATGTGTTATGTCCTTCTTTTTAAAAATTGTCATTTCCTGTATTGTGTCGCATCGCACCTGTTTCCAACATCCGTGTACGTGCTACCTATGTTAGATGTAGGAAAGTTAAACTCCTTTAGGTTTAGTCTAATATATGCTTGTACTATTTCTAGACTTAGTTTCTTTGGTCTCTAAGATTGTTAAGCAGCTACTCTTCCAGTCCCTGTTCAAGTTTCCAAAATGCGTCCAATTCTTTATTTTTGTAAATTTGAATCATCATTATTCTAATATCTTTATAGAAGGCTTTGGGAAGGTTTATGAGAAGATATAGTTGCAGTGCACCATTTCTAGATAGTTATCTTAGGTAAAAACTGTATTCTCTCCCAGTTGATCAGTGGTCTCTAATAAGGTGAATTCAATGTCATGTTCATTGAGTAAGAATGAAGGATATAATTTTATTTTCTTATGCTAAATAGCATCACTAATACTTTGAAGTTAGCCAACAGAAGCTTTAAATGTTGATCTGAGTTGTGGCGACAGACGTTTCTACAGCCATCCATCTCTACTGCAGCTAATGAATATCTCTCACTAAAAGACTAGAAGCAACCTTAGCCTTCTGGATATACACACTGTTGTGTGTATTAATTCTGGATAATGTTGACGTTTGAGTACCTTGTTAAATTACAAAGATCTATTGGCAGTGTTATTTGAGCTAAATGTAAAAAGTCCCATATCTTTTAATTGCAGGCAAATCTTATACAAATGGTACAGAACAAAATTCTTCCCATAGTAATCGTGGATTGAAAGAAATTTTTGAAAAAACTGATAATGGTGGTGCGCTCCTCAGACCAAACTATACCGAAGCTTTAAGTATACTCCAAGCCACCATTTCTTCTGAGTACTCCTGCAGAATAGCCAAAGGAGAGAGAATAATTTCCATGATTTCACCCAGAAATACTATGCCGATGGATGAACTTCTCTGGAATATAGTTAGAAAATACGGTGAAAAGATCTCATTGAATGAATCCGATAGAAAACCAAAATTGTCGAAGAAGAAAGTGAAGAAAAAGTCTTCAGTTGCTTCTTGCAGAGACAAACAATTAGATAATATTGTTGACTGGCAAGGGCCACCTCCCTGGGATTCGTCCTTAGGTGGTGATGGATGCCCCAAGTTCTTATGTGATGTTATGGTGAGATTTTATTGTTATTTATTCATGCTTTCTGTTTTCTTTTCCATTTGAATGTATCTGATAAAAAACTCAAAACCTTAAAGAGTTGTAGTAGCTGTGTTCTTCTGATACTTATATTGTGGCGCTTCTTGAGCTGTAAATCACCAGACAAAAATATGGTTCTAGTGCATACTAGAACAAAGAATTTCAGGCTAAGAGTGCCCTCATTCCTCTGTATTATTATGGTATGTAATACTTATAATGTATGTATAGGCGAACATAAGAATCCACAGCTGATTTTAAGTATCTATTTGAAAAGAGGAGAAACCAGCTTAAAATAACTTTTATCCTTCTTGTCTTTATCCATGTGGACTGTTCAAATAATTGTGTTTATTTTCACTAAAAATTGAATGTACATGCTTGTTTTTATTGAAAGGAAATGAGGTTGACTAAGTCTTTACCCAGGTTGAAGGCTTGGCGAAACATTTACGATGTGTTGGGATAGATGCTGCAATTCCACATTCAAAAAAGCCAGAATCCAGGTATTCTGAAAGATATGCCTTCCTTTATATATTGTGTTTCTGTAATATCTTTTGCCAGGAGAAATGAATATTTCTTCCTTTCTTTTCAGAGAATTGATAGACCAAGCAGTCAAAGAACAAAGGGTTCTTTTGACACGAGATGCAAAGCTATTGAGATATCAATACTTGACAAGCAATCAAATATACAGAGTGAAAAGTCTTCTTAAAAATGACCAACTCTGTGAGGTATGTTTGTCCAATTTCTACAAATACTGCCTTGTTGAAACAAGTTGCTTGATGTGTACCAAATCCAGTTATATTTTCAGTATTGCTTGAGTTATTTACTTTACTTTCCAAAACTGTTTTAAAAAGTGAATTACTATTCAGTCCATTTTTAGAGTAAAATGCATCAATTAGGATTTGTGTTTTAAAAACTAGTTTAACCGTGCCTCTATTCCAACTTCACCTATGTACCAGTTCTTCTGTTAACTTCTAGTCTCATTTTCTACAAGTCGTGCAAAAAATAAATGCAACTATTTAGACCGTAAGATATTTTCTTCCAGTTTCTAATGCTTACTTTAACAAAAATAACGCCTTTTGCCCTAAACTTGGTGAGATTATAAAGTTAGACCTCATATGCAATGAATGACAGAGAAATTGAAATGGCCATGATACACTATCATTTGGTACAAAATTGCTTACATTTTTCAACTTAAGATTCCTAACTGATTGACTCAAATCCAGGGCCATGGCTGGCATTGGTCTACTCATAGAAGCCCAAGCTAAACAATTCAATGACCTGTAACTGAAATCTAAATTCAATCAAAATAGTGTGATATTATTAATGTTCTCTGTAAAGTAAGCTAAGTTCAAATTAAAATTCAATTCAAACATAAGCTAAATGCTGTATTAATATTTATTACATAATCAAGGTAAATCCATGTTTGTCCTATCTGAAAATCAACTAAAAAAAAAAAAGAAGAGTTATATGTCTGAATAATAAAAAGAAAAAGATAGTCTGCTTGTCTGCAATGAAGAAAGCTGAAAACCAAAGTGTATAGGGCATGTGAGCATTCATAAGCTGATAGGACTATTACTTCTGGCTCAAGGCCTTATTTAGTCTATTCTAGAAAAGGAAAAAGGGGCTACAGCCATAGACACATGAGCAGGGAATAATCAGGGACATGTCATGAGAAGGCAGTTCGATAATGGGACAGATTTTATTCTTTTAGGGAATTGGCCTGTGGGGTTGTTAATTCAGCCATTTACTTTGATACGTAACCATAAGATTTCTAGGGTTTGTAGGTGAATTAGAAGAAATTCAGATAGAAAGAGAGAGAATGGGAAGAACAAGAATTAGAGCGAGGCAAGGAGAAGAGAGAATAACACAGAGAGAGAAGCAGGGAAACGGAAGGTTATTTCATTAATATTCATATCATTACAATACTGTTCCCTGGTATTTATAATGCCGCCTCCACTAAAACGCAATGTATCATACTTTTATCTTGTTCTTTATCTTTTTCTTCTCCTCTGTTCTTAGCTCTGTAACTGAATCCTTATTGAATCAATTATTATTCCCAGAATTTTCTTGTTATTCATCTATCATTTAAGCTTTCGTTCCTATACTGTTCTATCATAAGCACAGCAATATTCATGCATGGCTGTGAATGCTTAACATAAGTATATAAGTGACACGACACAAATGAAGATCACATATTCAGGTGTACCAGAAATTGACTAGCATAACATTGTTTTCCGACCTTATTTCTTCTTGCCATGTATAGCATCATAACATATGTAAATAACTGTATTTAACTGTGTTCAGCAGAGGGCAAACCTCATGTCCAAATAGCAACATAAACAAGTATAAATCTCAAAACAGACACAAAATGACCATCAACTGGGAATTTGCGATAAATCATGAAAACAAAGCTGCCTGGCCTCCCAAGCATCGCTGTGAGTTGGCAAATACTTGGAATTGAGTCATCCAAAATCGTTAACTAGTAAAGCTTAATTTGTTTTGTGGAACTGGTTTTTATTTTTCAAGTCAAATGTGATCTGTAAATAATGATTACTTCAATGATTGGGAATTTGGCAAGGCATTAGCAAATTGTTTCATTGTTATATATTTTTCTTTATGCTAATAAAATATTAGACATGGTGAAAATGAACTAGTTCTGGACCCTAAATGCCATTAGTTTTTGCAGGTAATTGAGACTTTCCAATTGAAAATTAGCGAGGATCAGCTGATGTCACGGTGCACCAAATGCAATGGGAAATTTATTCAAAAGCCACTAACAACAGAAGAAGCTGTTGAAGCAGCAAAAGGGTTTCAGAAAATCCCTGACTGCTTGTTTAACAAAAATTTAGAGTTCTGGCAGTGTATGGATTGCCACCAGCTTTACTGGGAGGTAAGTAATTGTGTTTATCAAGTCTTAATTGTGTTTGAGGTTAAGGGGTTGAATTAAAATGTGGAATTGTTAATTTTACAGGGAACCCAATACCAGAATGCAGTTCAAAAGTTTATCAGCATATGCAAGTTGAGTGATTAGGTTTCTGAGGATTCATTTTTCTTTCTTTTGTTCCCTAAATTCAATGTACAGCCTGGATCCTAATCCGCAGCTTTAATATTAAATTAATTAACTCATTGAATTATGTAATTTGGGTTGATGATTGTTAAACATTTAATATTTAATTCTGTCTCTGTCATCCAGCCCCACATTATTTTTTTAAATTGTTCCGAATCAAATTTCTCTTATCAACTCTACAAGATAATTAATATTACAATCTTGAATTTTTTTTTTTTCATGGTTCCATTTATTTTTATCCTTGCAGCGATTAAATTTATATTCCTTTCTCTGTTTTCTTTATACATGCAAATTTTCCATTTTTGAATTTAATTTTATATAAATAAATTTAGTTTAAATAGTAACTTGAAGTATTATAGTTAAAAGATATATTTAGTCTTATGATAAATTATTATTTTCTTTTTTAATTCAACCGAGAGATTTAATCTATGATCCATATAATAAGGGGTGATCATCCTCTATCAATACACGTTCGGATGCAGGATTTGAAATTGTGACCAATATTGTCATAACACAGCGCACTAATCACTATGTTAGACTTTCAATTTCTATGATAAATTATTGTTAACAATAACAGATAATAATGTTCTGTTTAATTAATTTTTTTGATTTTTGTGAAAAAATTACTATAAATAAAAAAACAGGGTGGTAATTATTTTTATTAATTATAATTGTATTATTATGAAAAAAGTCAATGTCAAATATTCAAAAAGACAAAGTTATTACTTTGAGATCTTTATAAATAAAGCTTGTGGAAAATAGCCCTACTTTTCTTAGATTTACATAATGCAAAAAATTTTGTTCTTCAAACACATCATATTCAACAGAATACTTACAAATACAATAAAAACTATTAAAGTAAAAAAAAAAAAATCAATTTTTTTTCTGACGGGTGAAAAAAAAATCATAAAAATTAAATAAAAGCATGATAAAAATAATAAAATAAACCTTAGGAAGATGATAACAAAAATACTTGAAAGATTAGATAATGGTGTAATATTAGTCAGAAAGACAGAACATATAATTAGTTTTGTGAAATAATAACTTTCCTTATTAGTTTTGTTACAGTAGTAGTGATAATCACACATGGAATCTTCACTTGGACTTTGCATAATTTATTACTCACCTCTAAATCTAATCTTGCACGCTAAAGCCTTCATTTTTATTTATTTTAATAGAGAAAATTGTATTCAATTTTGTTTATTTCCTTTGTTTCTTTCGGTGGCTTGCTTGGTCATCATTGAATTTGGGTGCTGGAAAAGAAAACTTATTGCGTCTCCTCTCTTTGTATTTTTGGATTGATTCATTTGATTCTACACAGTAAAACCTCCAACTCTGCTTGCTTTTCCACTTTCAACCTCTGTCTGTGACTGTGTGAGTTATAAATATGTTTTTTTTTTTTTTTAAATTGTAGCTTGATTTGTTGGTTTGGTTGTCCATGTTTTAATTTCCTGTTTTCTGATTTCTGGGTTTCTGTTATTAGACCTGAAATTGTTGATTAATGGCGGATTTGATTGGTCCAAGGTTGTACAGCTGTTGTAATTGTCGAAACCATGTCTCTCTTCATGATGATATTATTTCTAAGGCTTTTCAGGTGAAGGCGCTTTAATCCCTCAAATCATTTTAAACTTGGTTCTATTTTTACAATTCTATCTATTATCGATCCAAAATTCAGTTTTTATACATGGGATTTTGTGTTTTCTATAATTGTTTGAGTATAATGGTTCAGTTAGTGATAGTAGGCCCTGTTTATGGCTATTTTGGGGATGAAGATTTTGAATGATTTTTTTTAAAACACTTTTGATTAACTTGATTGAATAAAAAGAACAAAAAGAGAAGATTTGTATTGTTAAGATTTGCAAATTGCAATAATTTGTTGTTTGGGTTGTTGAATGGGAGAAGAATTTTGTTGATAGGGAAGACATGGGCGAGCATTTCTGTTCTCTCACGCAATGAACATTGTTGTGGGAGCTAAAGAAGATAGGCATCTCATGACTGGTTTGCACACTGTAGCTGACATCTCTTGCTGTGATTGCGGGGAGGTTTTGGGCTGGAAATATGAGCGAGCTTATGAAGTTTCTCAGAAGTACAAGGAAGGGAAGTTCATATTTGAGAAATCAAAAATTGTAAAAGAGAACTGGTAGCAATTTCATTTCTGTTGTTTGCCTTGTACATACAAATTCATTGTTGTTGTCATATCATATCACCCAAAAACATGTATGAAATGAATGAATTGTTGTTGTTTTTAATCTTTCTGTTTGTGTTTTTCATATGCAACTTTGGTGTTTTTAATGTTGAAGGAAAGACAGCTTCCTAATTGAATTGTTTTCATTTCACCATCGCTAAAAGTTCTATGAATTTGCACATCTAGAAAGGCAAGAAGTTCAAGTTGTTAAATTAGTTGCAACATCTAGAAATATATCATTGCTAACACAACTTAGGTGAAATCAGCATTTCATGTAGCTGTTAGTTGAGCTCGACTCTCTTCAACAGCAACTCTAGCTGCCTCTTGATGCTCGAGGACATTCCTGAGAGAGCTCCTAGCTTCCTTTACCTCAACCTCAATGACTTGTATCTTCGCATCAATTTCGGCCACAAGGTTGGTCTGTTGAAGCTCTATAGCTTCTAGAGTTGCCAGATTGCTTCTCTTCTCTGTAAGCTCTAACTGAAGCTTCTCAAGCAATTCCTGTGTATCTTGCACGCGATCTTCGGTAGGAGCAAGGTACTGTTTTTCCTTGATCACTTGATCCTTAGTATCAGAAACAAGCTTTTTAGCTTCCTGTGACTGTTGAATGAGCTTTTCGTGGCGGGCTATCAACTTTATGGCATGTTTGTTGTGTTCCACCTCCTTATCTGCAGCACATAATTCGACGCAACGTTCAATATAGGAGCGAACCGAGTTATAAAAAGCTCGGTAATCTGCATGAAGGGCATTGAGAGTGTGGAAGGCACTGTTAGCTTGAGCGATCAAAAGTTGAACATCTTGTGGACTTGAAGTTTTGAAGAAAGACACTAATGCATTTTTTACCGGAGGAATTGCCATTGCATAGCCTTGAGCAATTTCTGGTGTGAGTTTAGTGGAGTCTGGAACCCCAGGAGGGCCAGAAAGAGTAGAAAGTAGATCACAACATACTAATTTTCTCTGCGGAGATAATGTTGCATCATAATTTTCTTCTATCTTTATTTGCTTCTCTCTCTTTTGCCCTGCATTTTCTTCAACGTCTTCATAGCTAGGGTTTCTACTCTGCTCAAATAAACATCATCTCTAAATCAATACTAGCAAAAATTAGGTTAGGGGTGTTCAAAATTAGGTGCAAGGACCCCAAGATTTGCTTTTTAGAGTTAAATTATGAGCATTGCATGTGTTACTGAAGTAAAATCGGGTTGAGCAAAAATGGTTTTGAACAGCCCTAAGTCTAGCGTAAAGCTTCAAATCAAGAAATAAATCAAGAGAAAAGATGATCTAAAACCCAAATAAAAATCCCCCCAAGAAGAGAAGAGCAACTTACCTTGAGCTTCCTTGGTAGCTTTCTAGGAGTCATTTGCAATTGAACAGTAAAGAAAGAGCAAAAGTTTTAAATTATTTGTAGTGAAGAGCAAAACTGATAATATATAGCAGAAGAAAGCAGGAACCAAAAATGGGTGAAAACTGAAAAGGCTACTTCTTTCCAAAATGGGAAAAAAAAGATAAGAATCAATTGAAGAACCAATGAAATGCAGCTGTACCTTTATATTCTGTTATTATTATGCTTGTTTGAATTTTCAAATTCTACACCTTCATCCTTCATTCATTTCATTTATGAACCAAAAATGTGTGAATGTGTAGTTTTCTTCCTTAGTTTAATCACATCGTTGACACCTATTTTAACCGAAAAGTACTAAAATTAAAATTATTTTGGGTATTTTGTTTTACTATTTGGGATTATACTAGACTCTTCTTCCTGTTGCTTTGTTTGGGTTTACATGCAATACTGAGCGTATAAAAATGATCAATTTGATGAAATATGTTTAATCATGCATTGTATTTAGTCCAGTACTTCTTGATTTGCATTATAAAATGAAATTTCAGGCTTCCACACCTAAGAGAATAATGGGTTTAAGATTTTTGTTCAACGAAAGGCAGAAGTTAAGACACATTTAAAGATGGGGGCTTGAAGCCACAATACTGTGCCCTCACCTGCTGTTCTGGAAGCTATTAAAATGCCAGTTATAATAATGAGTCAAATAGTTAGTAATAGAGGCATATGGGAGAGCTACGTCTGCCCACCCTACGCACGCGCATAAACATAAAGCAAAAATTTGTATGATATTTCTAATTCATAGGTGAGTGAAGTTGTTATTAAGAATAAAATTAAATTTTTATATTAATTTCATAAAATTGGACATCATATTTTTCAATTAATAATCTTAATATTAATAATTACAAAATTCAAAATATCAACAAATAGTCACTATAAATTAATCCTCTCGAATTATAAAAATAGCAATTATGAAAACCAAACTACTTTTCATCTATTATCTTTTTATTTTTGAAGAAGATGTCGCTATTGAATTTAAAGATCTTGGCTACTGAAATTCCATTCGATTATATTAATATTATTTGACATTAATTTAAGTGACATTCAAATAAATACTTTGAATTTAAATAGTGATACTCAAACGACAAAATAAATTGGGGTGGTGTAGTGGAAGGGATTTGGTAAACACACGAGTGGTGCCAAATTTAGGGATATATACATTTTTGGTGTAAAAAATAAACAAAATTACTAATTTAGTGTCGAAACCAAAAAAATTACGAATTTGGTTTGAAATTTGGGTGTTTGACTTTCAGTGCGCTAGTCCATGTGGCGAGCAGAAATCAAAAGAGAGTGTTGCCTATGTGTCTCCGTCGGATTGGCCATCCCGAGTCAGTGCACCGATTAGAGAAGCGCCCCATCCACGTGTACACACCGCCAAGCTTGCTCTATCTGCGCCCGCCACGTGTCACTCTCCAGGCCTGTGCGCTATTTAAGCAGGCGAGCTGAGCTGACACACGCCAACTACTAATGGACGTGAGATTCTGTGCGCTACATCGTCCGATGCACTGAAGACCTTTTCTGCCACGTGTCGAGGCCCTGTCAAACCACGAGCAGACCCTTCAGACATTCGCCACGTGTCGGACGCTCCATCAGTGCGCGTTTCGAACCAGCGCACAGACTGTGTTTCCTGCAGAGTCACGCGCAAAGAATCTTCCAGTGCACATTTGAAAGTGGTGCACTGCTTTAAGATTTCCACCCGGCCTCTCCTTTCAAATACCCTCATCACTCAAACACACTACACCGAAAATTTTAGTCATCTTGCTACTCTGAAATTTTTTTATTTTGCTGGGAAAATTTTAGTCACCTTGCTACTCTGAAATTTTTTCCTTTTGCTGGGGAAACTTCAAACGAAGCAAAGTAAAAGAAATTTGAGATAAATTAATGTTAGTTTTTTTTTTTTTTTCAGTAAATTTTATTTATTTATGTGTTTTTATTTATATTTTTATTATATGTAGTTAGTATTTATTATTTTCGCATGCATTTATTTTTTCAGCATAAAAAATAATTATGAAATATATCTGCAATTTATTTCTGAGGAAAAAAATAATTTTGGAGTAGTATAGAAAGTGAAAAATGATTGTAATTTGCTGTGGAAATTTTTTTTCAAAAAAAAAGAATTTAGAGAAGAAATGAAAAAAACATATTATTTCTTTGTATTTTTTGATGTCACGGAAAAAAAAACTTTGTGTGTACAAAAAAAAATATTTGAATTTTTTTGTGAGAAAAAAAAATTAAAATTTCGAATATTCATGAAAAAACAAAAAATTCTTGGTTTTTATTTTTACTCTCCTTAATTTAATATTTATAGAGTTGAATTTTTTTGATTGTTGGTGAAGTGCGAAAAGAAAAGGGATTTTTGCGTATAACAGTAAGTAAATTTTTTTTTTTACCAAATTTTATTAATTTGCTTAGTTATTTTTTTTAGGGTAATTTTGTATGTTAATATATGAAATTAGGTTACTTAATATAATTTTTTATGCATTTTATTTTTTTATGATAGTATAATTTTTTTAGTAGCGTTCAAATTTTATGTAGTATATTTTATATGTTAGTATCATTTGTTTAGTAGCGTTGAAATTTTATCTAGTATATTTTTTATGGTAGTATAATTTTTTATGTTTGTTAAATATTTTACAATTTCATACTATGTGACTCTTTCAATTATATTAACAGTACAATACCTATGATTCCTTTTATGACAATTTACTGGGGTGGCAACATAATTCAGAATGAAATGGGTCCTACTTTTGTTAATGCAAGTTCATCAACTATTTCTTTAGATGAAGAATTATGCTGGGAGATTCTGTTGTATAAGATTAAAACAACTTTGGGGTTGGACAGGGATGCAGTGATTACAAAAATATTATATAGGGCCCCAGTTCTTATTGCAGGACGCAATATATATTTTTCCCTGATTCAAATTTCCAATGAATATGAAGTGGGTATAATGCACCAAATTTTCAGCCAATTTCCTCGAATGCAATTGGTTGAGTTGTATGTTGAGTTCATTAATGGCAATTCGGTTCATTATCCACGGACCGCAGAATATGAATCGTCTGAACATGAAATTTTTGAGATTGGTGGGACTAGTAGTCATGGAGGGGCAGATGACAATGCCAATGATGATGTCAATATGCAGATCGTTGATTCTGATCTTGATGAAGTACAAGATTCAGATTATGAGAATGAAGAAGAAGACGATGTTGATGAGAATGACTGTAACATCAATGACAGTGATGTTGATGAAGAAGCTGAATTCAACTTTTACGTTGATGATGACAACGAGGAAGAAAATATTTTTGAGCAGTTGGCTCAGGGTTGCTCACGC